>CAIGQW010053631.1:6970722-6982984 GCA_903798125.1 Danio choprae
GTGTGTGTGTGTGTGTGTGTGTGTGTGTGTGTGTGTGTGTGTGTTTGTTCATTCATGCATTCATGACCTATCAAGTAGATAAACAGAGAGAATGTAAGACAGATAAACAGATGGAAAGCTAGACAGACACATAGACTGATAGTAAGACAGATAAAGTACAGACATACAGATATTTAGACACAAATATAGACAGACAGATGGACAGGCATAAAGATATTTATATAGACAGACAACTGAACAGTTAAACTGACAGATGGAAAGCTAGACAGACAAATAGATAGGTAGAAGGACAGTCAGATAGACAAACAACTTTGCAGCCAGACAGACAGACAGACTTAATAAATATATTAAGACAGACAGACGTTAATTTTAGACAGATATACAAACATCTGGACAGGTAGACATGCAGATGGATAGTTAGACAGAGACAGACAGATGGATAAACAAGGATATTGAAACGCAAATAAATTAATAGAAAGAGAAAGAAAGAAAGAAAGAAAGAAAGAGAAAGAAAGAAAGAAAGAAAGAAATAACAGGTTCTTTTAAAAGAGCTTAGATCTAGTTTACATGAGACTCGTGAATTGTGAACAGATTTTTGTCATTAACTCGAAGATCCAGCTGGGGAAGTTTGAACATGATTATTTTTCCATATAACCACAAAACCCTGGAGACTAAGATTATATCTTTGAATGTTGATAAATAGGTCCAAATTGAATCCTGCCAATGTCATATACTCATAAAGATACACAATCCCTGCTGGTCATCCATAACTGTTCGGCAACACCATAAGCTTACAGCTACATCAGATTTATATGTTTTTAAAGAGATTTAAACTTCAAGCTGTAGCACTCTCATATATGCTGACTAGAGTTATGGCATTAGCACAAAACTGGAGGCAGAAAAGTAAAAGAAGTGAACAGTCAAAAAAGAATTTAGCTTTTTTGTTTAAACTACTTATTTAAAATAAGCTGAAACAACACATTTTTTTGAGATTTTGTTGGGACAACTTATTTGTTTTATGTTCAATCCATTTAAATTTGTTGAGTTAACTTAGTCTTTTTGTTGAATGAATGAATGAATTGTGCGGAACCCTTTACCCCTACCTTTTTTTACAGTGAATAGACAATGCAATCAAGGCTTTTTAACTTTTTTTTCCCATTTTTCTTGTATCCACACTGCTGTTTTGCATTCATACATACTTATCAAAATACTGAGATGTTTGCACATTGATGTGTTTATCTTCTCTGTGGGGAATTGAGGATGAAACTACAGAGCTAAGAGAATGCGTCTAATACACCTGTCCTCCACCACACCTCTCTTTAGCATCTCACATATACTCACTCATCACCAGTGGAGGCGGAGAGAGGAAATTATGTCATAAAGACGTCATGGAGCAGTGTACAGAATGTTTCTCGCTCTCAACATTCCTGTTAGTCATGAGCTGCCAGTGCCTCTGTGTCAGTGACATGTTACTCCACCCTAAGCTGGTTTTGATCTGCTGATAGTCCTGCAGTTACACTGCTGTTGCTGCATTTTATTGACTTTCCACATTTATTTTTAGAACATGATTTCTATTATTAGGTCCCAGCATGTCAAGAAATAAATAAGGTAAATGTGAATGACATGATGGCTCAGACTCTGACCTTCTCTCCTATTATTTTCTCAACATGAATTTTCTTCAGTGTTCGTCATCATATTCTCAGCCAACAAGAATGACAGACACAATGGTTTGTTTCCTTTAAGTATGATCTGCTAAAAAGATTGTCATTCTGAATCTTTTTTTTAACTTGTTTTTTTATGCCATCAGGTTACAAATAGATTCATATGTTTGATTAATAAAAGTACATTAATGCTTTATACTTAAGGGAAAATGTATTTAAATACATATATGCAAGTGTACTTATGTACATGTAATTGTATAAATGTTTTTTGTGTATTTTGTAAAAACTAAAAAGAACTTAAAACATTTCTTTATAAACGTAACATATTTCATTCTTGTTTCATATTTACCTCATATTATTAAGTAATAATAAAGGACATTACAAGAAATTACTAGTTACCATTAGTGGGATGGATATATTCTTTGTCTTATTTTGTGGTCTATTTCCTGTGCTGTTGATTTGCAGAAGTGTAGTCCTTGATCTTACTATACATATGAAATCTGGTGTGATTGCTCCGTGTGAACCTTCTGAACCTTGGATCGCATGATCTGCTGAAAAAGGTGATGATTTGCTTATAATTTAACAGTTGGAATGGGAATATAAATGCAACATGGAACAAAGACATCTAAACAAGCCGAAACAGAACTAAATATAACAAGATGTGCCCCTAAAAGAACAGAATGCTCAAACATTCTTGTTTTTTTCTCATCATAGTTGTGATGTTGCCCATTACAGTTTAATACAGGCATTGAAAATGACTGTCCTTGCAGAAGAGTTTGTGTATGTGTGACGGACGGACAAATTCTGCCATTGTTTTTTCTTTTACACATTTTATAAGCTTTGGAAAATATGCTGTCCTTGTAAATGAAATCTCAACTGATAAAAATGCCATTATATGTTGGCACAACAACCATGTTTAGCCCAGTACACAGAACAGTTTTAGTTGATCAGTAAGTTGTATCACAAAATATACTGCTTATAAAGGACAACCAAATTACAAGTGTGAACATATCCTTATTTTTTCTTATGTGGTATAACATTAAATGCAATTGTCTTGTGTTTCTCATTACTTCTTTGCCACTTCCTTCTCATCTTAACAGTTTTCTTTGTAGATGTTTATGTATTCTGTGTCCAACCAATGTTTAAAGGAGGACCCTATGTCTGGCAATATGGCAACAGTCCTCGACCTGTCATTTAGTTACATACATACACACATACATAACACATGTATGCATGTGTGGACATGAGCATGCTTATATATTCGTGCATTCAGACAACCTGTCTCTGAGACAAAAAACACAAATTCCTGTAATGCTTAAGCCACAACCTGTCATCATCAGTCCACAAACTGCCTCAGTTACAACACTGTTCTCTTTTTGTCTCTTTAGCTTGTTCTTTCTTTGTGTTTTACTCGTGCTCATTGTAAAAACTCTATAGCACCAGATTTAGCTGCAGATATAACGGGATACAGGCTTATATATATATAGTGCAGATCTGCATACCCTAATTATTGTTTCATTTGTCAAAGCAACTTTGAGTTCTTTTGGAAATTAGTGTTTTGCTTGGATGCGACTACTGTGTCAAGGTCTGTCAGCTTGTGTAATGATATATGTGTGTGTATTTTCATGGTGCACTCCTGAGAAGCTTGATTTCGATGTGTGGAGATGCTTGGTACTTGATGATGTTGACTCAGTGTTAGTGATGAAGGACTATAGGCAGCGATGGTGTGAGAGATACACGCTATAACTGGAAAAAGCGTAAGAGAGAGAGAGAGGGAAAAAAAGAATTTGAGGTTTTTCGGTTTTAAGGTTTATGAATATAATCACCCCCGTAGACACAAAGAAGAGCTTTTGGGGTTCTGTGATTTTATGGACCGCTAGAAGAGAAACATTCAGAAGGAAGAAAAACCGCAATGGCTAAATAATAACATAGCACGGGGGACCACTTTCCCCTGAGAGCATCCGCAACACTCTCTCTCCTGCTTTCCTTCTCACTCTCGCTCTCTCTCTCTGTTGCCCATGTGTAATTTACAGTATAAACATTGTGTGTCTGCGCTCATTCTCTGTGGCCCTCTGGTGCCGGTCTGACTAACACAATCTCCCATTCTCCCTCCCTTCCCCTCCATTCAGCCCTATTTACAGTGCTCACAGCCTCCACAACCAACGCTGACCAATCAGCGGTCACTTTGGTGCCATTTAGATATTATTCTGTCCAATTAGACCTGTGGTAAAGCTAAAGATAGATTATGTTGAATAGACCTGGTGCCTGTCTTGATGGCCATTTATGCCAAGCTTGCCACGTAAAAAAAACTCATTGACCTCCCGACAAGACGGAGCCTTCATGTGCCTGGTGATTTGACTCGCTTGTTGTTAAACTCTCAATCGAATAATTATACTGCATTCATAGAATTTGTTAAGTTCGTTCATTTGGATTTTGCCCTAAAGTTGATCTAAAACAAAGGAGAAAGCCAATATCACGATCAGTTAATTTACACATCATGTGCCAAAATATTTACACAATAAAGTGGCAATAAAATTAATTCTTATTTATTTATTTATTTGACACACTTAAACATAAAAGTTCCAAAGTAGTGTTTTTTTTAGGGATTTCATAGAATCATTTTTAGTTCCACAAAGAACCTTCCACTGAACAGTTCTTAATAGAACCATTTTTTTACACTAGAAGGAACCTTTTCTTAAAATGTAAAAATTCCATAAATATATTGTTTCTACATGGACCTTTAATGCCAATAAAGATTTAATTGGCAAAAGTTTATTTTTGAAGGATAGTTTCCTGATTTGAGTCCCAGCTGAACACAGAGACCTTTCTGTGTGAAGTTTGCATGTTCTCTGTATGCTGGTCTACGTTTGCTCCCGTTGTCATAGTTTGGTTTGAAATGCTGGGATAGGCTCCAGAATCCCAGTGATCCTACATAGCATAGGAAAACAATTTTAGTTTCACTGCTTTTGTTCTGGAGAAAAAGAAATGACAGTCTAATAGTAGGGAATTTTGTCACATTGTATGGGGTAAGTGGTTATAAAAGAAAACCTGCTGTTTATTAATTATGTTTTGAGACACAGACATTTATTTGAAGAGTAAAATACTAATCTAAAGCACAAAGCCATCTACTACAATGTTTTAAATAATTATGCATTTATTAATTTATTATAAACATGTATTATTTAGGGTGATACGGTGGCGCAGTGGGTAGCACAATCGCCTCACAACAAGAAGGTCGCTGGTTCGAGCTTCAGCTGGGTCAGTTGGCATTTCTGTGTGGAGTTTGCATGTTCTCCCCGTGTTCGCGTGGGTTTCCTCCGGGTTCTCCGGTTCAAAGTCCAAAGACATGCGGTATAGGTGAATTCAGTAAGCTAAATTGGCCGTAGTGTGTGTGTGTGTGTGTGTGTGTGTGTGTGTGTGTGTGTGTGTGTGAATGAGTGAGTGTGTATGGGTGTTTCCCAGTTATGGGTTGCAGCTGGAAGGGCGTCTGCTGCGTAAAACATATGCTGAATAAGTTGGCGGTTCATTTCACTGTGGCGACCCCAGATTAATAAAGGGACTAAGCCGAAGAGAAAATTAATGAATAAATGAATGTATTATTTACAGCCAAATCAAAAGATTTAATAAGTAATTGATGAAACAGCATTAAGTAAAAACTTAAGTGATAACATTCCAAAAAAATTAATCATTGTTTTAGCCAACAGAAATGTTAATTAATAAATTAAAAAAAATGATTAACTTTATTAATACACATGGCAAACAATAAAAGGCACAATATTCATTCATTCATTCATTTTCATTTCGGCTTAGTCCCTTTATTAATCCGGGGTCGCCACAGCGGAATGAACCGCCAACTTATCCAGCATATGTTTTACGCAGCGGATGCCCTTCCAGCTGCAACCCATCTCTGGGAAACATCCATACACACCCATTCACACTCATACAATACAGACAATTTCGCTTACCCAATTCACCTATAGCGCATGTCTTTGGACTTGTGGGGGAAACCGGAGCACCCGGAGGAAACCCACGCCAACACGGGGAGAACATGCAAACTCCACACAGAAACGCCAACTGACCCAGCCGTGGCTCGAACCAGCGACCTTCTTACTGTGAGCCGAACGTGCTATCCACTGCGCCACCGTGAGGCCCAAGGCACAATATATGAATAAAAAAAAGAAAGATATTCACAACAAGCACATGCATATTTTGCATATGCATAGATTTGATCCTACAAGACTCCTGCAGAAATCATGTTCATGGATGAACTTATTAAATTATTAAAAACATTTTATCATGGTAGCATGAAGCAGAGTAAGGTTGAAAGCCATCAAAGCAAAAGCACGTACGAGCACAACACGGCACAAAAGCAGCAGAGCTTATATTGTGCCACCGTCGATCACTTCCTGTTCTTCCGGTTGTGATCACTTTTTATTATACTAAATACATTTTAAGGTTTGGTTACAATGCTGCTCTGAGCAGTCTAAGAAAATGCACAACATATTAAAGCGTCTTTGGTTTTTCCCTGTTTTCTTTAAAACCAAGCCAGAAATCAAGGAGGTGTGACATCATTTTCATGGCAACGCAGGACATAATTGATTATTTCTCTGGAGCATTCTTTGAAACATTTGGGATAAGTCAGCAAAATATATAACTGTTCTGTACACTGTACACTTTAATGAAATAATCTTCCTATAGACCACAGTCCATGCAAGAAGTTTATAGGAAAAACAAATCTTTGGAATCTTTAGTCAAAATGTGAAAATGTGCTTCTTCTTCTTTGGAATGGCCCTCTATAGTTTTATGGCCTTTTAAATGCTCTCTATTTTTTCACATTCAGTATTTTGTTTCACTCAGAATTACGTCACCATAGTGAAGTCAGTTGCACCTTCATATTCACGCCAAATGTAATGTATCCCATTGCAGTGTTATTTCGCTCACATGTTTTTTCAGCAGACATTTTGAGACATTTGCTATTTTTTATTATTATTTTGTACTTTCACTGAAGCACATAAAACCCAAAATCATGTTGGAGTCTGTAACAGTCTTGTGGTGTACATGAGGACAGGATCACTATGGCCTGAATGTGGTGTGCGTGTTATACCGTTTGTTCACTGCAGGGATTAGATTGTAGAGTTCTAGTACATATTAGATGCTATTATTGTGTTAATGCCAGTGATTTAGCCTCTGATAGCTCCTATAAATGAATGATGTTTCCTTACGTATGTGTGAAAGACGTTTGCCAGTGTGTGCTGGAATGCTTGAATAACTAATCTGATTAGAGAAAGGTGGGATGTAAGAGGTGTATGTTGGGAGTTCTAGCCTCTCTTCTAAACTCTACATGAACTTATACTGTCAAATGTGCACAAACTGCTGCCAAAAAAACATCCCGGAGGATGATGGGACACTCAGGTTGAACCAGAGCTGACATCACTAGCACGTTTTGTGTCATAGCGCCACATGATGCATTTCTGTGACCTTATAGCCTTTAATCAAGAGTGCCTGTTATACAAGACCTCTGTATATCCGATATACGAGAGGGCCTATTTAGCGTGGAGAGAGAGAGGAAATTGCTTGCAAACGTTTGGAAAAAATGTGGATTATATCACTGTAATTGTTGCTAATTGGAACTGTTGAGCCAAATCTTTTGAGAACATTAACAAATAAAGAAACAAAGAAACACATGCTTTCTGACCAAAGCTGCAGGGTTCAAGTCCTTAAAACCGCTGCCATGTAACCGCTGCCATGTATTGATGTATATTTGCTCAAGAAAAGGTGCAGAGAGGTGACAAGAGGGCGAGATGCTAACAACACACATAGTTTGTGTAATTACAGGTCTAAGCGTGCTTGTATTAAAGCACACCTGTGTTTGTGATGTGCGTGTGTGCACACAATTGTTCTCACAGATCTGTATATGAAAGATGTTTTTGCCTCAGTCCTCAGAGCTTTCCTGTTAAAGATGATTTACAGTTTCTCTCCACAGACCAGCAGATATGAGAGATGATCTCATATGATAACGCCCACAGGTTTATGATTTAGGATCGCACTCATCTACATGAATATGTAAGTGAGAGGAGGTTGAGTCCTCTGGATGCAGGACACTTTATACTGCCTAACCTTTTGCACAATTCATGTGTGTGTGCATGTGTGTCTGTCATACAATATATATGTCAGAGCAAGAGCTAAAGAATGTCTTTATTTGGTTACTGCTGCAGGCACACATGGCACAATGCCAGGTATGCATAACACTGTTGATGCCATAGAGAGGCACAGTATTTTATATACATTTCAGATTTGATAAAAAAAAAAGAAAAGAGCTTACTCTTGTCCCCCTCCCCCGAATGTAAAGAGTTATGATATTTCAGTAGTGGCAGCATGTTTGATCAAGCATTGCTATCTCTTTTATGCTATATTTCCAGTATATGTATCTTATGCCTAACCATACATAGACAACAGTGATGTACTAAAAATGTAAAATTTCATGTACAGTACACAGCATTGTCTAACAAAACACTGTATCTTCACACATGAGCTTTTAGCCCTTCGTTGTTGTTTTGGTTGACAAGTACTGGCATAAACCAGACTGAACATTTAATGCACACATATATATATGTATGTATATATATATGTATATGACCCCCAATACAGTGTTGTCATCTAAATAAAAGGCCCAGATTAACATAAAAGTTTTTAGTTTACATTAATGCATTTTGGCAGATGCTTTTATTTAAAGCAACTTACATTTCATTCATTCATTCATTCATTTTCATTTCGGCTTAGTCCCTTTATTAATCTGGGGTCGCCACAGCGGAATGAACCGCCAACTTATCCAGCATATGTTTTACGCAGCGGATGCCCTTCCAGCTGCAACCCATCTCTGGGAAACAACTTACATTTCATTTATCATCATTTAAATGAACGATCAATTAACCGATTAATTGTTAACCTTACTAATGTGAGATTTGTCTGCTTCAGTGGCACATTGTCATAGACATGACAGACACACTCAAAGCGCAAACATTCCCACCCAAGGATTTTTTCTTTACATTTAAATAAAAGGCTGAGTGTAAAAAGAAGCATGATTGCTTATTTAATATCATTTAATTAATATGTGTAATGACTAATATACAATAATTAGAAAACAAAAACCAGCAGACTGAGGAACAGCTTTTCCCCCAGAGCTGTCTCCCTTTTGAACTCTGCCCCCCACTGACTCGTTTATCCTCTTCATACACCCCCAGACTCTCCTCATAACTTACACTCCCTATAAACACTGCATTATTTAATTTAACATTTAATATTTGCACAATTAAAATTGCACATATTCATTGCGCTACGTTGTACTAATTCATCTTTAATTGTACATATCCACTGCACATATACATTTGTAATCATGTTCATATATATCTGCATACCTCTGATTATTAATAGCAACCTGTACATATACTCATCTATTGTAAATCTCTTTTCATAGTTAATACAACCTGTATATAATGTTCATAGTACATCCATCTGTAAATATCACCCATAGTTTTTCTATAATTGCACTTTATAACTTATTCCGATATCCTGCACTTGCTGCATTTGCACTCCTGGTTAGACCATTTCGTTGCCTTGTTCTTGTACATGTGTAATGACACTAAAATTTTTTCTAATCTAACTTATTCTAATCTAATAGTGCCATCTCAAATCCGATGCATGTGAGCGTTCATGTGAGGCTATGAAGGATTTAAGGTCAAAATTGCACTTTCAATGAACTTCAATTGCTCATTTCTGTTTCAAACTGCCCGGATCAGCTCAAACGTCACCCAAATCTGCTGCTTCAAACAAATCACCCTCCCGCATATAATTTTCTCTTATAAAGATATCACCCGATCGCCACATCAATTCCTATTCAAATTCCTTGTTTTAAGCTTGACTTTAAATTGTTCAGATTTAGTTACGTTCATGCTAATCTATAAATGCTGAAGTCTGTTACAGTTAAATGGATTCTGAATTATTACTTAATGAGGACGTAAGCACATTAAGTCATAATGGGCAATGATTATGTTGATATATATCGTGATATATATATATCGTGATATACCAGTACGCCTTATTTGTTTTTCATCTGAAGTGCCTGGCTCCACATTCTGAGCCTCCATGTCTCCGTTCAAAGAGTGTCTGGTAATTTGGATCTAGTTATTTGAGTTACATGATGGATGTGTGTGTGTTTCTTGTGTAACTCTGTTCCTGTTTCAGATCTCCTATTTTCCGCTGTCTGGGACACTCTGTTGAGAGGCAGACTGTATTTACAAGCAACATGGCAAGGAAGGGTCTTATTATGCCGTCAGAGGTCTTGTGTTTCAGGAGGGCCACTAAAGGGCACGACAGTGGTAGCCAAGCTGCTGTCACTAAGATAGAGAACTACAGTAACTCTTTGGTGCAGGATAGCTGATAGCTAAATGTTTGATAATTTGATTTGACAACTTCTACTTAGTGGCAAACCACAAATCCTGAGGCCCCCCCCCCCCAATGCATGAGACAGGGCCCTGCCCTCAAATACTAGCGCCTATCGATGATGGAGTTGGACGGACGGTGATGTTATTTCGGGAAATTTAGCTTATGTTAATCTTACTTCATTTATCCTGCTCTGTGCTGAAAGATTTTGCTGAAAGATTTTTGTCATTTATGAAGTATACAATAAGTCTGGCGGGCTACACAAGTCTACAGCTAGCTATTAACTATGGAGATTTCATGTTTTAAACATTAGAAGTAAGCTATAATAAATAGGGCTAATTAGTGCCAGGCACAGTCCTATAAAAATGCAGATGAGATTGGAAGGTTTTGTGCCAATTCTCAAATTAAAGGACACAGACAGACACAGCAGCTCATTTTCATAATAATCAACACAATCTACCATAAGCAGCTCAAATAAAAAATTATGTGATTTAATATTGTATCTGTTTGGATAATATCTGCTGACATTACAAATAAATGTAAACACCAGTGGATCATTTTTCCTCCTTCTAACACATTCTCTCTGTTTTCTGTAGTGACGTTTTCTACATCAACTATTACTGCAAGTCAAGTATTTTGGGGAGTTAAATAGTCGCAAATACCAATAAAATGAATATAGAAAACCTTAGTAAATCACAATTAATGATTTAAATAAACTCTTTTAAACATCGTAATTGGGTGTCTTTAGTGGGATGTTTTTTAAAAGGTGTAAATCTGGCTCTTGCTTATAACATGACAGAACAAATGATGAAAGTGATTCCAAACATTTTGATGATGAAATGTTAGGCGATGAGTTTTATTGACATTTTTTTGCAGCTTGAAACAATATATTGGTCATGTATATTAGCGAGTAATAATTTGCCAGTACTTTTTCTGTGTTCTTTCTGTATCTATATTATTATTTATACAATATATTCTTTCAGAGTATAAAATGTCAATATATGTTACTTTGTTAAACTGTAGAACTGCAATTTTAACATCAAAAGTTGTTGGCAGAAATCAAAGTCCCATAAGGCCCATAAGTAACTTTAGGGATATATTTGTGTATAACAGTGTATGATTTCATTAAAGGGATAGTTCACCCTAAACAGAAAATTCTGTCATCATTTAATTTTCTTTCACTTTTCACAAACTTGAGTTTTTTTTCTTCTGTTAAGCACACAATAGCTGTAACTATTCACTTCCATAGTATTTGTTTTTCCTATTATAGAAGTCAGTGGTTACAGGTTTCTAACATTTTTTCAAAATAACCTTAATTGTGTTCAACAGAAGAAAGGAAACAGTGAATAGTGTAAGATGTAAGTGTATTTTCTTTTTTTTTTTTTGGAAGAACTATCCTTTTAAGAACATTCATGGAAGCCTTCAATTGCATAGTTCTTCAAAATGGAAATAAATGCTTTTAAAAGACCTTCAATCTAAAAGCTAACACTGCTGGATTAGTGTGTTACTCCTGTTGATTTCTGTTTAAGGACTAAACATGCTGAATCTGTGCTTGTCTGGTCGTAGTATGTCTGAAAAACGACATGCTATAATCTAGTGATTGTCTATGTTTAACTGTCGGTGCATTAGGAATTACTCTTTAGAGTGAAAAATGACTCTTTCACAGCTGTTGACTGGGCTCTTGGGGCAACCCTAAATGTTCTTGTATGACAAAACTTTATTTTTAAGAATGCCCTGCTCTTTTGAGACATTAAAGGAACTTCCTCTGAGAAAAAAAAATCTTCAAGATCTCTCGTGTAAACTTTACATACTTTGCATGATATGTTCTACAAAGTCTCAGGAAGTGTGTGTATATGTGTGTCTAAGAACAATTGTCAAAGATGACCACATATACAGACACCCTCAAAAGATATCCATCAGATGGTTGTGATTTTACTGTAGGGATAAAGTTGACTAGTTGACTAATCAGTCTTAATAAATCCCTTTGTAATTAAGCTGTTTCAGTCTCTCCTTGTTCTTCTCAGATGTGTTTCTCAGGGGGACATTTATATTAGACAGATTCTTGGGCCAGAATTCACGAGGAACAGTTTTTTTAAACAGTTTTTAATTTAATACTCACACACACAGACACAAACACACACAAACACACACAAACACACACA
>CAIGQW010053631.1:6992984-7009431 GCA_903798125.1 Danio choprae
TGTGTGAGTGAGTGTGTGTGTGTGTGTGTGTGTGTGTGTGTGCGCGCGCGCGTGTGTGTGTGCGCGTGTGTGTGTGCGCGCGCGTGTGTGTGCGCGCGTGTGTGTGTGCGTGAGTGTGTGCTTTAAGTGAACTGAGCTCTTGAGGTCTGCTGTTAACAGCATGAGTTAGTGAAGGCCCATGGAGCCAAGACAGGACCAGGCTGTCTGTATGATGAACGACTGCTGTATTAATACACCACTAGACCTTCATATTACTCGACCATTTAGAACATTTATCTTTCAGCTTTCAGGAAATATCATGTGTAAAAAACAGTAACACAAATATGTGTGTATGTGTGCATCACTGTATGTAAATACATGAATCTGACAAGTGCTATCATTCTCATTGTTTATGTGGAATACGCTTCTGTCATCATTCGCTCTGTTTTTAGTCCATTTACTGCACCCGAGAGATGTATACCATATGGGTGAGTGCGGGTGATGCTGTTAACCTTTAAATCTAGAGTAGTTTGTGTTTTAGATATTTCTATAATGGCTAATGGAGATTCTATAGTATCTGCATCTAGCAAATCTTCTGTCAAGGGGAATTACATGTTAACCTCCAAAAATGCTGCTATTCAGCCAAAACAAAGCAACCATAATCGGCCAGAGTCAACCAAATCCCACAACACTGCTCCCCCACATACACACATGATCCAGAGCTGCACAAGAACCCGTCCTCTGTCCTCCCATTCCCAAAACATCACACATACACACACATCTACACACTGAAACTTGTGTCTACTAACCTATGAGAGCAATTACTGCAGATAAGAGCTAAAAGAAGAGAAGGGAGGCGGAGAGAGAGTAGTTTGGATGAAAGGTGTGCATTAAACGTCCAAAGAAAAGAAACTCTAGCTTCTCTCGCTTTCAGCAGGAGATGGCAATTACTGAATGTCGTGATGCTGCTCTTCTCCTTTCTGTTGTAAATAGGGTGCTCTGAGATGTTAAAAGCTCCAGGATTTGTGCCTCTGTCCAAAAATGTAAGTGATTTTTAGGCAGGAACCATGAGAGAAACTGAAACAGACTTTTGCTTTTTTTGCATTTGCAGAGTTAGCGATGAGGTTTTTTAGATGGGCTTTCCCACGACTGAATTTGATCTCTCCTTTTTTGCTCTTCCTCTTTCCTGCAAGTATGCGATTTCTCTGGCTCCTCTCTTCTCCATTCTATCCTTTCTGTCAGGTCAGTCGGTGCCTGCCAAAAAACACTTTCTTGTCATACAACACTTTTCCAATTTGGTTATATGTCAACGTTGTAAGTAGTTTAGTTTAGACAGGCAAATAAGTGAGATTATGTACAGGGGTGCATTAAGCCATGGGTTTAAAACAGTCATAGAAATGTGTGTCTCCCCAGATATTATGCTGGCTGAATCCCTGAGGTTTGGGCTGATGGAACTAGTCCTCTACTGTAAAAAGTTGACTCAAAGTTATTTCTACTTAATTAAACAGTTAAAATGTTCTTTTATTAATGTAAACTAATGAATAACAGTTGTTTCATGTATATTAAATGTGCATTGGGGTGTGTTCCAATTTAACTAAATTGATTCTTTAGGATTTTACTATGGGCTTTAAATGGAAAGTAAAATGGCTGCAGTAGGCACAATTATGTTATGCAGCGCCTGAATATAATAACTTTTTTCCGTCTGTCTTAGTGCACAATGTAATTACAGAAGTCCATTTTAAATAGAAAAACTATTTAAACTCTTTGGTCCTTTTTGAGTGATGCTAATGGTCTAATTTGATTCAATGATTTATGCTAAGCTAAGCTAAGCTAAAAGTGCTTCCACCAGACCCAGAGATAGACTGAATGGATTCATTGGTTAACACTAGGGGGGTTTTAACATGACTATTAACCAAAAAGTGGAATGTTTCTTTAATATTGGGTTTTTTAAATTTAAGAATAAACTGCGGCCTGTGGTAAATGTGACTTGATAACACTTGCATGTTGTGCAGTACAACGTAAATCGCTCAGACTCTCATCACTTATTTTAGTCATTCATAGAAAAACGTTAAAAAGTTTTAGGAAAATCTTAACGAAACCACTGACAAATTAGATGTCTGGGTTTTGTAGAATGTGTTGTAATAACGTCTGCTAGTGATCTGTCTCAGTGTATCATCTGCCTCAGGTAAACCTCCCTCCCCTGATCTCAAGAAGTGCGCTGATGACAGACACTAGAGGCTGTGGTCTTTAACACCCTTGTTAGTGCGCCCACCTCCTATTATGTAATAGCATAACAGAGGCCAGCTAATGAGAGCTGATTAGTATACAACCTCATTAGTAAGTCAAATTTATGGAAGGCAATAAGTGCCAAAAGTCTTTAAACTACACATTCTAAAAAATACTAGTTTTTTTATTTTTATTTTGCGATGATCCAAATTTTACCCAGCATCTTTTAGAGGATAAACTTAAATTTGACTAAAACTTCAATCACTTTGACTAAAGCTTAAAACAATTCTAATAAATTTTGTCATCATGCACAATTTGGATGAATACAACAGTTGCAATATTTGAGACGTCCGTACATGATATCACAGAATTTGTGCATATGTGTATAAAAGCATCAGATATGCTTATAAGTGAAGGATATTTTATTTATAGACAGCATCAGACCTTGCACAGTAATATGATCAGTTTCATGAATTGTGTTTAAATGTTTTTGACCCATTAACCATTCATCTAAATAACAACTGAATGTATTCATTCTTATTTATTTATTCATTCATTCATTCATTTTCCTTTGGTTTAGTCCCTTTATTCATCAGGGGTCGCCACAGCAGAATGAACCGCCAACTTATCCAGCATATGTTTTACACAGTGGATGCCCTTCCAACTGCAACCCAGTACTGGGAAAATCATTCTTATTTAAAGTATGTTTATTTAGCAAAACATAATGCACATTTCATTCATTCATTCATTTTCAACCGCTTTTCCAGGGCCGGGTCGCGAAACAGAACTCTACTCCGAGCTCCTCCCGGGTGACAGAGCTCCTCACCCTATTTATAAGGTTGTGCCCTGCCACCCTGTGAAGGAAACTAATTTCGGCCGCTTGTATCCGAGATTTTGACCCTTCGGTCATGACCCAAAGCTCATGACCACTGGCTCTTAGGACATGCACATTTGTGTTTAAACAAAAAATGTACATTTTGAAATGAAGCATGTTTATGAGAAAGAATAATCACTTAAACAGATATTGCTAAAAATTGTTTAAATATTGTCTAAAAATTGCAAAAAATTGTCCTGAAATATCACAACACATTTGTCTGTTATAGGCATAAACATTTAAAGTGCAGCAGGACATTATTTTTTAGCCACTTTAGAGAACCTCACTCCGGATGAGATGTAAGATAACTTATCCGGAGTTTGACATCATCCATCTGTGACACATTCAACATCCACCAATTTGTAGCATTCGTTGTAATGCCTTAATAGTGAAACCAGATAAAGAAGCTGTTTTGACATTTACCCGAGGTGCTTTGAAGTTGTCGCACTGATTGCATCATCAGATTTGACACTCCTATTGGTTTTTGGTTTGACACTCATCAGTTGTGGCGGTAATGCATCTTAATGTTGGATGCCACCTGCAATAAAACACAAAGAAGAAAAACAAGACGAAGATGGTGATGCTTGTCGTAGCTGAAATCGCCTTCAGGAAAGGCAAATTTCAGCCTTTCCTGACTGTCTGAAATCTTCTGACACTGTCAGAATTTCATTGAGGCAAAATTTGATCACATCAGATATTACTGATTCTGGTGAACATGTAAAAACAACAATCAAAGACCACACATTTTAGTCAAGAATTACAGGAATCTTTTTTCACAAAATTGTCTCAGATGACCAAATGGTGGCTAAAATTACACAGTGTGAGCAGGGCTTTAGGCAGGGAACCTCAAACCTGGCCCACGAGATCCACTTTCATGTAGAGTTTAGCTCTAACCCATGTCAAACACACCAAAGCATGCTAATCAATGTCTTCAGATTCATTAGAAAATCACATGTAGGTTGGAGCTAAAGTCTGCAGTTCATTGGCCCTCCAGGGCAAGATTTGAGGAATCTTCATTTTTGAGTGAACTCTCCTTTTAACACAACCATCCCTTGAGTCATTCTGGGAGAGGTGGACATTATGACCAGAAGCTGATGAATTGTTGTGTTTCTGCTGCCTCCTACTCGTCTGTTTCTAGCAGTCCGGTGGTGACTAGTCATCCATGACGAGGGGTCATGACTTTTAGGTTACACCTCATCTGTAAATCTGCTGAAGGGTCATCTGAGAACTGAGATAACCACACATCCTATTGTATACTGTATCTCTGCAAAGGTGCATGTTCACAACTGCAGGCAGTAAACACATACAGTCCCCCCACCCTATAATAACACCGAGGCATGACTCCACCGCTTTCTTATCTAGAGTGTGTGGCTGTTGTGCTTGTCATTGTGAGTTAATCTCCTCATCAGTGTGTGAGAGCGAGCCGAGCTGCTTCTGCCTGTGACACAGACAGACAGACAGCAGTACTTGAGAAAAACCCTCTGTGACTTACAGGCACCTGCAGACGTCTGTGAGCAGCAGACGAGCATATACACTTCAACCAGGTGTGGCGAGACTATCGAGATGCGCTGTGTGTCTTCAAACACTGACACATCAAAACATTAACTTTGAACACCAACAGACACACATCCATTGGCTGCATAGGGTTGTGCACAGTCCTATATAGTAAAATAATGTCTCTGTGTGCGTGTGTCTGTTTTGAATTCTTTTATTTGATTTACAGACTGTAACTGGCCACGTAGCACATTTCAAAAAGAGAGAGAGAGAGAGAGAGAGACAGAAAGGTATACTTCTAATTACAAGACAGCTGAGTATAATGTTCCTTTGTCCTCTGTGTCAGGAACAATGCCAGCTATGTGTGAGGTGTGTAATGCTATTATTGTCCTTAACAGAGACATTATAGACACGTGTCCCCACCCTTCTCTCTGTCTGTCAACATCAGGCTTCAACAGGCTTCTTATAATTTGTAAAAATATAAATAAAATAAAAAATATAAATTAGAACATTTTTAAAATTTACGTTTTTGGGGCAGAAAATGACAATTGGTAAAACGTTTTTTAAATTAGTTGTGACTGAACATATTGATTTCTTGACATGTCTGAAAACATCATCTTTTTTGATATTTTGACCAATTGTCTCTTAATGCAAGATGCACTAAATGACAACATTTTTATATTAAATGTGAAAGAAATGGCTTAATATTCATAGAATTGTTAAGTGGTTTATTATTTTCCCCCATATACTATATTCAATATAATTAATGGTATTAAAGAGGAACAATTATCAGATGAATTCTGTATTGTGTCAAATATGTTTGTTTTTTCAGTCATTATATTAAGGATTGGACAGCACGGTGGCGCAGTGGGTAGCACAATCGCCTCACAGCAAGAAGGTCGCTGGTTCGAGCCCCGGCTGGGTCAGTTGGCATTTCTGTGTGGAGTTTGCATGTTCTCCCCGTGTTCGCGTGGGTTTTCCCCGGGTGCTCCGGTTTCCCCACAATTCCAAGACATGTGGTACAGGTGAATTGGGTAAGCTAAATTGTCCGTAGTGTATGTGTGTAAATGAGTGTGTATGGATGTTTCCCAGTGATGGGTTGCAGCTGGAAGGGCATCCGCTGTGTAAAACATATGCTGGATAAGTTGGCGGTTCATTCCGCTGTGGCGACCCCAGATTAATAAAGGGACTAAGCCGAAAAGAAAATGAATGAATGAATATTAAGGGTTTTATTTTATGTCGTTCTCTATCACTGGTCAAAAATACAGCTTTATTGGCACAATTTGAAACTATATTTTTAGTTCAATAATTATAACACCGAGAGAATAAATAAGAGAATGTAAGTGAATAAAGGAATAAGATGGGGGGCATGGGGCATGGTACAAATAAAATGAAATATAACATAACATGGATGAATTTACATACAAAAAATGTCATTCCCCCTCTCTGTCTCGCTCTCTCTTTCTTCAATAACAATGAGTTAGATGATAGTAATATGAATCGACTGCATGTTCCAAACCCTCCAGACCTCATGGGCTGCAGTGCAGAAAATACACAACATTTAGTGTAGTAATATGATAGCTGCGTGGAGAGAGAAAAAGAGAGATGTGTTTTTACACCTGATTAGATTTACGGAAAAACACTGGTTCGTTTGTTGCAGAAATATGAGAGAAACATATAAAATATGTTGGAGCCGACATCTGCAAGTCCCTGCATCCTTTTAAAGATGCTGTTCCAGACTCTGGTTTGGGACCGAGGCCCAGTTGCAACAAACCCTTTTGAAATTACGAAAACTTGATAATAATTACGAGGATATAACAGCTCTTCATGGACGTGCTCCACATGATTTATCTGAGCTTCATCTATGTGGCCCTGCCTGTCAGTTTCTGAGGTTTACACTTTGATGTGGTAGATTGTTCTGCGTTAAGGCTCACTTTTGCAGAGCCGATGCACGCCATAATGTAGTTCTTATGTCACTGATTATTGTTATGCTGCACACATACAGTTCACAGAAACTGCTTTTCAAGAGTCTGGCATAAACTGTCAGAGCTGTCGCTTGTGTTATCTGGAAAAGAGAGAGAGAGAGATCTTGTGTGAGGGTGCTGTGTTTGTTGTTATTGCGTTAACCTGCAGCTGTGATGGTACTTTGAGTGTTAGCGGTTTGAGGATACAGCCCCGCTGCCAACATACGCACACACACACGCACGTACACAAACATGCACACACATACCGATACCTGCATTCTGTTCGTCTGCATAATAGTGCTTTATTGTTGGCGGCTGATCCTGGGTAATGAAATATGTTCTCCCAAACCACAGTGTGGCAAATAAGTCATTCTTTTGGAGGTGTGCCGACCATGAAAGAACCTCCCGCCAGCAGACACAGATTAGGAGATTAACTATGCTGGATAACTGTCCAATTGTATCTCTCTTGGCATGAGATTATCAGTCACAATGGGATGAAAATGAGTGGAAACCCCAAAGTGCATCTATCTGACCTGTCTCGTGTGTAATCTTATGCATAACCCAAAGCTGTGATGTTTACTCCTGTCATAATAATGCTTTTAATATTAAAACACAGCCTTTTCTGTGCTCAATCTGGGCCTTATTCATAAGAATGAAACATGACAGTTTACATAAGAGTGAAGGTATGAGTGATTTACATGTAGGAATTTGCTCTGCTTGTGTGTCATGAATAAAGCCCTCTGTTCTTAAAATATGATATATATGACATACTTTAAGGAGTGAGATTACCTGAATTGTCATTTACTCCTTCACAGCCATTTTGTTCCAAACCTGTATTGATTTTTTTTCTGTAGAACATAAAATACTGTATTTCTCATTGTTATTAATCAGTAAAAAGGTATTTTAGAGCTTGTTGTAGCTAAAATAATTTATATTTGTATACAAATACCCATCTTATTTATTTTTACCATAAGTCATACTTTTAAACAACTAGGCTTCCTAACTAATTAAGGATGTGGGTCGAACAATTCCAATCATATAATCCATGTGTTTGGTGCAGTTCAGTAAAGTATAAATACCTTGTTTTGATGCACATTCTCATTAAATATTTTAGTTCTGTTTACATCTGTATCTGTTATTTACTGTTGTCCACATTTCATTCATTCATTCATTCATTCATTCATTCATTCATTCATTCATTTTTTCTTTGGCTTAGTCTCTATTTCAGAGATGAATACCTTTTTAAATGAACAGCCAACTATTCTAGCATATGTTTTATGCAGCGGATGCTCTTCCAGCTGCAACCCAGTACTGGGAAACACCCATACACTCACTCATTCACACACACACTCATACACTACAGACAATTTAGTTCATCCAATTTACCTGTACCACTTTCTTGGGACTGGGGAGGAAACCGGAGCACTCGGAGGAAACCGGAGCCTACGCGAACTCGGGGAGAACATGCAAACATGCCGGGACTCGAACCAATGACCTTCTTGTTGTGAGGCGACAGTGCTAACCATTGAGCCACCGTGCCAGCATCCACATTTCAGATCAATGAAACTTTAGAGTTGTGCTTTTTTCCTTAGACCTCTCAAATTGGTTTTTAGTTGATAAACAGTATAACCCTAAGTTAACAGAATATCTAAAGGGGGTCAAAACACCAAAATGTAACCCAATAAATAAATTAACCAATTAATTAAGAATGATAAACATTTTTTGGGGATTTTTTTTTTTGTTGTTTTAGCTCATTTAATGATTCTTTTTCATTTTATAAGTCATCTTGAAACCTATTTGGACATTTCTGAATAAACCCTGCTTGAGAATCACTGAGCTGGTAAGTTTGAATTAACATGGTTTTAATTTATACATTTGGATTACAGTTATACGATTAAGTCTGCTGAGGATTTGGTGACACCCATGTCACTTGTACTATTTTAGTGCTCAGTTTTATTCAGTTTAGTTGAATGTATTAACTTCTTGTATATTTGTAGTGCTCTTCCAGTCTTTCCAATGTTCTGTGCAACCTGGTTTTAGTCAATACATGATTGGATTTACCTAGCAGCTCATGTTTTATTTCTTTTTGTAATCAAACCCTACTAATGGCTATAAATCTTAATTTGACCTGGTTGATATGGTATAATGATTAGGATGGATTTCAAAATGTCAAGAATTGTGACCATTACAGTGCCCCAAGACCACAGACATTTGTTCATAAAAAGACCACTAAATGATGTCATCAGACTGGGATGAGCCCTAATTGGGCACAGGAACCCCTAATTACTTGTAAACTTTTAAACACTTGAACACAAACACCTGAACACACACACACACACACACGCACACACACACACACACATTGCTGTGCTTATCTTTATCTCTCTCTAAACGCACACATTCCTGTCAAACCATTGGTTAGTATCAGACAAGTGTCAACATGGCTTCTCCATTCTTAGTGAAGCAGAATGTTCAAGACAAAAAAAAACATGCTAGTTTATCATAGCCAGTGTGACAGGAACACAACATAGCAACATGCCAAAATGAACACTCCCCGATCCTCAGGTTTTTTTTTCTGTCTTCCCACTGCGAACAGAGAGACAGGTCTGACTGGATTAGATGTCTAGACTACAGAATTAACCTAAATAGAACAACATTTGTGTACTTCACCTGCAGATATCTATTATATGTGGCAGCTAGAGATTATAAATCTGTGATGTTGCTTTCAGCCACTGGAGTGTGGGTGTTTCTGCCTCTTGATATGGTGTTATATTAATTGGTATTTAAACCTAGTTAAACATTGTCATGGAACGCATCATTTACAATGTCGTTTTTATTCATTGCCTGACATAAATGGATTAATGGCAGATAGCTTTGATGACTGTGTTATTCATGATGGCCAATCTACTAAATATTCCATGCCTCTTTAAGGTTTGGTTTAGTCTGCAAAGGCACTGGATCAGCGGGCTTTTTAAGTCATTGGCTGTCAAAGCCTCTTGTAAACATTGAGTCATGCATAAAGAAGGAGATATGAAAGATCTTTAGAGCTTTCCCTCTGAAGGTGTAGCTGTGTTGGAAGTGACTCAAAGGGATTTAACCATTCCAGTTCCGGATGAGAGTCTGCTGCATTTAGTCAGCATTCACATGTAATTCTTGTGATCAACATGATGGCATGTGTATATTAACCTTATTCTTTATGTACAAGCGTGTGCAGTCATTGGAATCTTTTTGGCTCTAGACATCCGTTCTCATTCACTTCCATTGATTTTTAGACATTAAAAACAGCTCATTAAGCGTCTTGATGCTGCAAATTTTCTTATTGTATTATTCTACTTTTTATGAATATTCATGAACATACTTGTTTGTAGTGCAAGTAGTTTGACTTTTTTTCTGCCATTTATTATACCTAGTCGTTTTTCCCAACTGAATCAAAAGTTCTTAAACTATTGCAAAGACAAGCGCACTTACAGATACAGCAACACGGGCCTTGTTTACACCTTGTATTAAAATGCATTTTTGTTGATCTGATCCAAAGCAGGTGGAACTAAATACAGGTGTAAATAGAGTCTAAAATTTTCTGTTTCTCAGGTCTTCCAGAGACAATAAAAAATGTATTTGATCGAATTGTTTTCATAAACACTCATGTGGTCACAAAAGACCACATTTTCTCACCCTACAGACCAAACATGTGAAAACACACCAAAATAAGGTATTCATACTTCCCTGTGTTGTATCAAAACACACAGATTTTGATTGAAATCATATTTTTCCACATTCATTTTTATGTTTCTGCATGCTTGTAACATGGGATTGTTCATTCAATAATACTTGTGCACTGAACTAAGTGTTCCTGCAAAAGTGATTACAGTTTGATGTAATAAGAAAGAAACATTCTGATGAAATCTGATCACAAGTTGTAAAACAAATGCATTTGAACAGGTTAATATCAGGTGTAAAAAGTAATGCATCTTGACTTGACTGCTTGTGATTGAATAGCTAAAAATGCATGTGAAGGTGGAAACAGGCCCTTCAAGATGCACAAATGAGGGTCTTTCTGAGCTGCTGAAGAGTAGAGTATCAGCTGTCTGTATAATCTTTACAAAGGTCTTTAACACACACTTTAGAGATGTGCTTTTCTCCACAGACCTCTCATTATCTGCATGCCGACTGTTTGTCTAGTCACACTTGCTTACCAGAAAACAACTTGTGCCGCCATCAGTCTTTATTTCAATCTGTTTATTAGTCTCTTTGAAACCCTTTAGTCAGTGCCTTTTGTTAAAGTGACACTACCACTTTTTAATTTAATGTTCCTGTTTTGTTCAGAAAGAGATATATATTATCAAGACCATATATTACTGTATTAACGTCTTTCGAATAGCATATGTTGATCACTAATTATAAAAACATTGATCATTCTTGCTTAAAAGAGAGTAGTCACGTTTATATGAGGTCATGGCAGTGTGTTGACGGAGGAGAGAGTATGTCAGTGAACTTGTTAGTCTACTTCTGTCATCGGTGTTTGTTTGTAAATGAATCCAGTGTCATGTGATTCTAGATCTGTTATTTCTAACAGTATAGCGATGGTGTGTATCAGTTTTTCTTCACTCAAGCAATCATACATGACTTTGTGACTTAACACTTTAATTATAAAACAAAAAAATGTTAACTTTGTGGTACAGCAGCTTGTTACTAAGGCAATACACTTAAAGGACCAACTTACCCTAAATTGTTTTTGCAGTTTAAACGTTTTTAATGTTATTGTAAGTGTATATATTGCTATGCTAATGTACTGAAATGACTTTTTTAGGGGTATATTTTTTTCTGATAGTAAATAATTAAAAATACCTCTGCAGATTAGTCTAGAAGATTGACAGAAGACGAGTTTGGGAGGAGATGTCTTTTTGGCTCCTCTCTCTTTCACTGTCCCAACGGAAGATGCTGCAACATGGACACAAACTGCTTTCTTAACTACTAACGGTCGCACCAACATTGACAACAAACTGGTTACTTCACCGTTTTTTTAATAGATTTTTATGTTTATCTGCACTCAGAAAAAGATTGTATTTGTATTTGATGCATTGGAATTGCATGTATGAAATCCATTTTTATTACAGTGATTACATAATATAAACAAATTATTAAACGTATTTAAAAGTCATATAGAGTTTTTCATATTTTTAAGTAATATTGTTTATACAATATAATGCAATATTCAATTAAATTAAACATTTGAATCAATAAGCAATGTTAAATGCTATATTTTAATCATGTTCATGTTTTGTTTTTTACTGAATACACTTATGTATAATTACAATCTCCTGCCGTATTCTGCCTGATGTGTTTTGATTATTTAAATACCGTTTTTAAGATAAAATCAATAATAATACAGCATACTTTTTTAAGAAGAAGAATTTAGTACCTGTTTCAGAGGCTTTTTATTTATGACTGAAAGATAGGCATCACTACACGTATTAGTTTAAACTAAAACCAGTGTGTATATTTATATACGGATCTCTAATCTTAAACGCATTCAAGTTTAGTTTTCTAAATGATATTTTCCCCAATATGACAGTATTGATTATAATCCATCTAAAATACTTATGGCACTATATATGTAAGCATTATTGATGAGAGACTAAGAGTGTAAGATGTAAGAAGCAGATCTTTGTATGCGGGCGCCCATCTCATCGTACGCCTGTCTTTGCGAGAGTAATGGGGGGGATGTATGTGTGCGTATGAAAGTGAAGCCAGGTGTGTGTATTTCCGCTGTTATGCTCCTGTTATTTAACCTCTGCTGCTTGAGATTTGGAGTCTGATAAGACTGCAGCGCTTACTAACAGACGCTTGGTCACTCAGTCGCACTGTTTCTGAAGGAGATAGGTGTTCGGTAACCACAGCCCCGGGGCCAAGCCCTGCCCCCTCGGCCACAGGAAGTGTGGAGACTGATAAACACACAGCACTTCCTCTTTCTGCCCCACATCTTCTTAACCAGCAACTTCCTCACAGTACAGTCTTACATAACTCACACACACAATCATGCACACTATCACCGCAGGTACAAACATGCACGTACGCACACACATAGCACTCACGAGTCGGGATAAACATTTAAATCTAATATGGGTTTTGTATAGGTCTGGAAGATTAAGTCAAATATCCATGTACCATTAAACTTGTCGTTGATCCAGCATGATTCAACGTACCTTCTCACCTGATTAAATCAGTGATTTTATGTAGTGTGATCTCGCAGGATCACGCGAACCGTCAAAGCTCTCACGGTGTCAGTGGTGAGAATTTAGCTTTATTTTGCCTTATTCGACCATCGTTGTTCCTTTTAACAAGTCTGTGGACACATGACTTGTTCCACTAACAGCTGTTTATAGTCACTGTGCATCCAACAAGTGGCCTGAGACCAATAAACACTGTGCACGCACAAATACTCCACAGAAGAACATTATTTTCCTTCTGGTACAAACAATTGCAGTTCATTTCTGACTTAGATTTACATGAGTGTGAAATGCATGTGTTTCTTCTCAGCCTTTTCCTCTATTCTGAGTGGATGTCACTACAGCCCAAACAGTTTTTGGATGTGCACGTCCGGTCATTTGTTGTTTTAGTTTTATATGTGTGCACATCTATTTGGGGTGGACTTTTTGATGGTCCCCCTTTAGACATACTAACTATTTACTTTAAGTAACTATGCACATATGTCAGCTTATTTATATCAGAATGTTAATAGATTATGACTTCATATCTCTGCTTCTTGTAATAGTGACTTTTTAACCATTTTACCACGTTGATTTCAGAAATCCCATTCATTTTTCCCCTAAGGGATTTTAAAGACATCTTATTTAAATCATTAAAAGCCATGCACCAGAAGCAACAAACTTTGATTTGAGGCAAAGAGATATATGGAAATCTGACAAAAGATAGTCACATCACCTTTATTTCTGTTGCACTTTTATTTTACAATACAAATATCATCAAAGCAACTTTACAGAGATAAACGGGTGAAAAAGTAGAATCAGTTATTAATAACAGTGTGAGTGGAAATTGGTTGTTTGTGCGTTTAAGCACAGCACCACAATGTTAGACAGTTTTAATCTTGAGGGATTTAATGAGGGAAAGAACTACAGTTTCATGAAGCATTGCAAATAACACAATTTAATAAAAATGATGGATAAATACAAAATGTATTCACTTAAAGTTATTTTTTACAAACAATCAAGTTTATTGCATATTAGTTTAGTTTATTGATTTATATAGCACATTTTTTAAAAATCGGCCTCACAGTGGTGCAGTGAGTAGCACGTTCGCCTCACAGCAAGAAGGTCGCTGGTTCGAGCCTCGGCTGGGTCAGTTGGCGTTTCTGTGTGGAGTTTGCATGTTCTCCCTGTGTTGGTGTGGGTTTCCTCCGGGTGCTCCGGTTTCCCCCACAAGTCCAAAGACATGCGGTACAGGTGAATTGGGTAGACTAAATTGTCCGTAGTGTATGAGTGTGAATGGGTGTGTATGGATGTTTCCCAGTGATGGGTTGCAGCTGGAAGGCCATCCGCTGCGTAAAACATATGCTGGATAAGGTGGCGGTTCATTCCGCTGTGGCGACCCCAGATTAATAGAGGGACTAAGCCGAAAAGAAAATGAATGAATGAATTTGAAAAAAAATCCATTTTAAATTTTGTACTTTTGAATAAAATGAATTGAGTTTTTAATTCTGGAACCTGACTGTTGCCCCAATCGATATAGCAGCTCTGATTCTTCAAATGTTAATTATGAAATGTTATAAAAATATATTTTTAACATACAATCAAATAGAGCTATATGAGTGTAAATATATTTTGATTGATCAAAACAACCAATTATAGTGCATAAATCTACTTATTCCACTGATCCCCATAACACATGTACCTGTATACCCGATGCTGTTAAACTCATTGTGTCTCTATGAGTAGATGTTGGGTAAGGGTCAGGTCATATTTACCTGAATGAGATGGGTATGCTGCTCTTTGTTCATATTCTAAAGAGAAAAGCATTTCTCAGGAGTGCAAACACTCTCTGCATGATCTGACTAACTAGTGTGCGAGTGTATGTTTGATCATGGGTGTGTGTTTAAGTCAGCAAATTGCGAATTTCAAGGAGGCTTAACTTTTGTTTTCTCACTCAGACAAAGAATGTGTCTAATCGTGATAGAAGCTAAATCGTTGGCATAATTCAGCTCTGAGATTCTCAGATTCCACAAACACACTCCACTCACCTGGCAGATCCCTTTACAAAGTCCAGACTTACATTGATTGAAGGAGCATGGCTTATTTTTAAATACACCATTAATTATGCTGTTACCTGAATAATTTTAGGGCTCCTTACTCTAAATATATTTTCCACTTTAACAAAGCTCTCTCAAACCAAGGCTCACTTCCCTATGATGAACAAATGATTATATCAACAACCTATTAACACACATGAAAAAATGCAAAGTGATTGCCTGAGAATCTGATTTTAGTACTATAAAATGGTCTGACACAACTAAAAATGGAGATTATTTTGAAGATGATCTAGATCTAGAGAGCTAAATTAGAGAACACTACATGCCTGCTCAGTCCTCTATGGTTGTTTTGGTTGTCAAAAAGTTGTGAAATCATATAGTGATAAACTAGTGCATGAACAGAATAAAAATGAAGAAGCACAGTTTTGGCAAAATCACATTTTTGTAGTATATAACTGTTAGACTATGCCGCAATTTTACAGTTACTTATGTATATTACAGTTATATACAAAAATGTTCATGCTTTGGAAGCCTCAGAAACGGATAAAAAGTTTTCTGTTTTTAGTTAAAAACTGTCACCCCCATTAGGATTACAGTAGTGGATATTAAAATGATCAACTATACAGTGACATATTTAGAAATTCTATATATTATATGTAATATATACAGCTCATATATAACATTAATTTTCCTGCGTTTAGTGGTCTATTTTCTAAAAATGTCAACAGCAATAATGTTTGAATGGATGCAGAGGAAACATCTCCTCTTTAGCACAAGTGAGAGTGATTGTGTTTTCTCAATTAGGTTTACATAGACAGTTACTCTTGCTTATGTCTGTGTGCATGAGAAAAAGAGACGGATGTTATCTCGGCCTGTGAGGAGACAATGAAAGAGAGGAATTTGAATTTGTTTTCTTGTTTATTTGCTGATACAGTGTGAAATATCTGCAGAGAAGAGATCTGAAACAGCTGTTCCCAACCCGCTGTTTTTTTTTTCTTTTTCTACGTCTCAGCCTGTGATAACAATGTGGCTCAATGACCTTTACGTTTAAGTATTTGCTCCAACTTGATGCACACATCTTCATTCTTGGCAAAACCAGATTTACCTAAAAAATAACCCATTTTCTTTTATCCTAACCTTATAAACCTCTTATGCCTGGAAGTGTTTAATTGAAGAGCACATCGAGGGAAAGATTAAATCCCAGATTGTTTTAATATCTGCTCCATTTTCTACAAGATTTGATTTGATTCGGTTTTCTGATTGGCTCAGGAGCTGCATTTAGTTGCTGTTGTTGGATTATCCAAATAAAAACATGGCTTAGTGTGTGATCAAGATCTTATCCTGCAGATATAGATGTTGCAGATGAGGCAGAATCCTGTGTGTACCGAGAAAAGTGTAAATTTACCCTTTATTCTCCTCCAGAATGGTGTTACAAATGAAACTGTTAAGCCAGTAAATGTTTATATAATCTTTTCAATCACAAAGGCAAGGCTTTATAAATTTGCTCAATCCATGTATGATGTCACATAAATATCTGTGCATAAAGGATAACATTAAAGTTTTTCTTCTAGAGAGATATACCATGCCTTCTGTAAACTAATCATTCATTCATTCATTCATTCATTCATTCATTCATTCATTCATTCA
>CAIGQW010053631.1:7029902-7063326 GCA_903798125.1 Danio choprae
TCTGTGTGAACATACATTTTGTGTATACATGATTATTTTGGTGGTTTTTGTCCATGAACATTCTCAGCCTAGCAAAACAGCTACTTTCAACTGTAACTTTTTATCCAAGCCTTTTTGTGTTTTTAAAAGCATTCTCTTCTGTTTATTCTGGTGGTAAAAGTACAACAGCCGGTGATTCCAAGACAAATGCCTTGAACAACTTAACGGATGATGTTGCACAAGATACATCATTTTTTTTTTATCTTTATATAAAAATATAGTGCTGTTGATTATTTTTATTTTTGGAGGAATCTGATGAGTAAACTGCATGAATTGCAGAAGTGCAGAGTCAGATGATGGATTACGGTCAGTGATCAGTGATGTAAACTGGTGTGGATGAGTGTGTGGTCTTGCCTGGGAAGTGTTTATCAACTGTGAGTAGAGAGGGTTCAGTGGAACGCTAAACCGTAGCACATGGATAGATTGTACTAGAGAGGCTACTGATGTAACAGGACAAACAAGTCAGAGCAGTGTAAAAGAGAAGAGGGCTTTTTTCTAGACGTCAGAATAATGAATATTATTCTCCTCACTGTTATTCTCCCATCGAAGTGATGACATGAAAACAGAATACCCTCATATAGCCTCCTACATTAATTCAAGCTCTTTCCATTCTTAACAAGTCAAACAGGCCTGCAGACTGAACAAACCCCCTTCTACCTCAAAAAACTCTGCAGTATTCCAATACTTTTTTCGCACCTAAGAATCAAAGACATCTTTAAATTAAGTCTTTGTTTTAGGTAGGTCTTATTCTACGCACTTTTGTAGTAAAGGCGTTGTGGTTATGTTGTGTTTGTTGACTGTTTCTTGTGTTTCCTTTGGTTCCTGTGTTTCCATCTGGAGTTGAAGGATTACATGACAATGCTTCAGCTAAAACCCGAAAACATTTTTGCTCATCATTTATATGACAATTAAGTATGAAAAGGCAGACTTTTGAAAGTGGGTTTCAAAGTGATTTTTTTTTTTAAAGCAATTTTGTTATTTTCTCTGTGTACATTATAAAAATGTGACATGTTCAGTCTGTATGCATACTTGAGTAATTGACAATCTACACAAAATTGGGACACTACAGGACACAGGTGTGTTGTGTTTTTTACAAAGTGACATCGCCAACTACTGGCCTGGCATGCACAATTTTGTTTACATTATTGTGGATCTGTGTAAACAGAGAATTGTTTGACATTGTCATCTGCTCACAAAACCTTTTAAAAATGTATGTTTGTCATGTAAACAAAGCCTTAGTTTCTTTTCCCTTTGTTCATGATGTTAGTTTGTTATTGTAGTTATTCAATTGTCGATTATGCTCACCTGTGTCTTGTTTGGTTCTAATTTCAGCCATCTATTTAAGCCATTAGTTTGGTTCTTCTTTTGGCCATCTGATGTTGTTGCTCAAGTGATGATTCTTTATAAAGAAAATAAAAATGTGCTGCAGTTCCATAACAACAGTAAGATGCATTATTTTTTTAATAATACTTGTATTTACTTTTTATTTTCACTATATGTTTCTATAGTTGTGTAGATGTGTGCATGCAAGTGTGTTTGTACATATGGTTGGTTTAACTTATTAACAGATATATTTGAAACTGAAATGGCAAACTTCTCTGACTGTGGAGACCAGTATTTAGCAGTGCATTTGCCAGTGACCCTTTAGCCTACTTAGCAATCGTTAGTATATAAACCTTAAAGGTACAGAATTAATAAGTAGACGGTTTAATTATAAGTGTCAGAAGACAGAAGGCTGTAAAAAAAAACAACCAAATTAATGATTAATGAGAACAAAAGTATTTAAGTGGAGCTCAGTGGAAAAAATAAATAAATAAACCTCAACTTCCTCAAGAGGTTGGCCTTTAGCCTTTATGAAAGCAAACTCAGACCTTATAACATTTCATCCACTATTTTGTTCCGAATTGCACAATAGCCAAACTGTACCTCTGTTTTGATGTTCTTCATATTATATAGTATTTAGGATACAGAATCTTACATACTTATGTCACATATTTGTTTTTTATGCCCTAAATAAAGATACACATTCCCCAAAGACAGCTAAACACACACAAATGCACACACACACACACACACACACACACACACACACATACACACACACACACACACAAATGAGTCCAATATTGCACTGAACTCACTCAATAACTCATCTGAAAGAGTCCAGAGAGAAAAGAATGAACTTTTTGCACTATACTGTACATCATTGACAGCTGTGAAATCTCTTAATGGGTTGCACTAATTTGATTGCTACCAGCACATTCCCCAGAGACGCAGAGGGGAACAGAATAGTCCCTGAGTGATTTGTTGCTTTTCTGCATTCTGGAGCTCAGATAATAATTCTGTCCAAAAAACATAACTCAAACTTGTAAGTGGGGTGGGGGCACAAAGAGGTAAAGAGAAAGAGGGAGAAAAAGACAGAAACAGAGTGAAAAATGTGTACATGGAGAGAAACGGAAGTGGAGGAGTGTGTTCGCCAAAGGGAGTTTTCTTTCAACACTGTTTCTTAATGTTGAGTTTTGAGCCTTGAGAGAGTCAACAATGAACCTCATTCAACCCCCCCGGCCACTTTTCTACCAACAGCTTTCTGTCTTCCTGTCCTATTGTTTCCTTGAAAGCAATACAAATTAATTAATCATAATTAGGAATGAAGGTACAGCCTAAAAATGTTCATGATTTGAAACATTGAGGACTTTATATAAAAAATAAAGTGTTTGATTTAGCAATGTCACAAAGATGGGAACGAATATAATACTTTAACAATGCTATATTGTTCACGCACAAATTACCCCGTTATTAATAATTTCTCTTGAAATGTGATACAAAAATCTTTATCCAAGTATTTTTAAAGAATAATGATAAAATATTTTGTTTCTTTGCATGACTGGAACTTCATATAATGTAGGTTTAAAGTGGTTTATTTTATGTCAGGAGTTCATTAAAAACACAAATACTGTTATGTCAAATACAATTTAGGTTACACCGTATAATAAGGGGTAACCTAAATTGTATTTGACATAACAGTATTTGTGTTTTTAATGAACTCCTGATATAAAATAAACCACTTTAAACCTACATTATATGAAGTTCCAGTCATGCAAAGAAACTAAATATTTTCATCAATATATATATATATATATACTTACAATTAACAATTTACAATTTAGTAATAACAAACTTACAATTTAGTACTTTTTTCTGAAGGTAATCACAGACTTAAATTAAAGCTAGAATGAAAGATTGTAATATTCTTAAAAATACGTATAATGGTAAATTAAAGCACATTCTATTCTACAGTAATATTTTTCTCTGTCGTTTTCTTAGCTTTTATTTTGCCAGGTTGTAGTGAAGGCCTTAATTATTTCCCTAATTATTTGGTTATAGCCACTTGACATGCTGATTTGCTCTGCTGTCATTTTTCATGAGTTTGAAACAGAACTTGATTAAGTAAAAGTGTCCAGTGCAGTTTCCCAATCTTCAGTGTTTATGCTATCATGAAGGGATTTAAATGAGAATCAATTATTTGTGTGCAATACATATTGCATCAAGGGCAGCACGGTGGCGCCACACAGCAAGAAGGTCGCTGGTTCGACCCCCGGGTCAGTTGGTGTTTCTGTGTCGAGTTTGCATGTTCTCCCCATGTTGGCGTGGGTTTCCTCCGGGTGCTCCGTTTTCCCCCACAAGTCCAAAGACATGCACTATAGGTAAATTGGGTAAGCTAAATTGTCCGTAGTGTATGAGTGTGAATGGGTGTGTGTGGATGTTTCCCAGTGATGGGTTGCAGCTGGAAGGGCATCCGCATATGTAAAACATATGCCGGATAAGTTGGCAGTTCATTCCGCTGTTGCAACCCCAGATTAATAAAGGGACTAAGCCAAAAAGAAAATGAATGAATAAATATATTGCATCAATAGATTGTGTAGTGACTCTACCTCTTTATGCACATTTTAATTTTCCTCTCTCATAAATAATGTCAGTAGCAGCACCTGTGAGTTGCCATTCAACAATTGACCTTGTGTATTGCTACATTTGGAGCGACAACATTATCCAGTCATCGAATGATTTGGTATAAGACACAAAGTTAGCACATTTTGACTTGGGGGTTTCGGTTTTCATCCGTATGAATATGTTTATTTGAACAGGCTAAACTGTTTTTGTTTGCACTGAAACAAAGAGTTTCATTTCATAAAACTGTACTTGCAACACAATATCAATTTTTGTTGTATTGAGAAACAGAAGATTTGGCACCTGTGAATCCCGCATGGTTTCTAGTCACTGAATTGCCAAACGGAGTTTAAGGATTTATAGATTTCTAAGCATTTATCAGACCCATGTCTGAAATTCATTTTCTGATGTTCTCCTAAAAGGTCAACCAGGAGAATATATGTCATGATTCAGAACAGTTTTTTTCTTTTTTCAAACAAATGCTTGCAAGCATATCGCTAAAGTTTTTAGGAGATTCTTTATCAATTTTAATCATTTTATTCAACACAGGCTTATTGAAAATACGTGCCACAGCCTACATTTTTTGCAGAATATAAAATTCGTTGCTTTTGGTATGTTTTGTTGCACATTTCAGATGACAAATCCACTAGAGGGCGATGTCTACATTTAGATAATCTGAAATACATTACGCAGGGTACATTTTGTTGTGCCTTTCATCCTTGTTTTTCACGTTAAGGAGAAGGTGGGTCTTGCTGTAAAGATTACCTAGTGAGCCACTGACCTAAACCCTTCCCTAAACAACTAATAGTGTTTTCTTTTTTCATTCGTTCTTTCATTTTCTTTTTGGCTTAGTCCCTTTATTAATCAGGGGTCGCCACACAGTGGAATGAACCACCAACTTATATTTTTACACAGCGGATGCCTTTCTATCTGCAACCCATCACTGGGAAATACCCATACACTCTAATTCACATACATACACTAAAGACATTTTAGCTCACCCAATTTACCTATAGTGCATGTCTTTGGACTTGTGGGGGAAACCGGAGCACCCAGAGGAAACCCACGCAAACACAGGGAGAACATGCAAACTTTATTATGCTTTTGTATTATTAACCAGTAGTGTTTTCAAAAGCAAACAGAAGAGCATGCACTGTGACCACATAGTTTTATCATTGCTTTTATCTCTTTTGTGGTGCTTCACCAGCCTCGAACCTAAGTGCTTTGCATTATAAGTACAACACTGTACAAAGTGAGCTATGAGGAAACTGACACCAGAAAAGTTATATATATATAGAGATTTTATTATTTTACTATTATTTTTATATTTTATTAAGCACTGCAGAATGCCTCCAAAATAATTACTGCTCTTATATCTGTAAACACAGAAGATAGATTAACTATATTTACAAATATTTTCTGAGAATGTCAGAAATTGAGGATGATCGTCTTACAGTGCATGTACTGCTATGACCTTCTTTGACAAGCCAATAAAAAAACACAACATGAGGTGTGTATATTGATCATTACCATGTGGCACAAAAAATTATTTTGACACAATTTAAGTGAGAAAAGAGCTACGAATATTTGGAACAAAAGCATGAATAATATTGCTGTGTTGGTTAAGATTTCCACTGTCCTTAAAATCCTCCCAGGGTTGGCATTATCTCTTCAAGTCCTCGTAGGGTTGGTAAGTTAAGTGGTTTAAAAATATGATTTTAAAAATAATACTGCATTAAAGGACCTATTTTATACTTTATATTTCTTGTATTGGGCGACGCGGTGGCACAGTGGGTAGCACAATCGCCTCACAGCAAGAAGGTTGCTGGTTCGAGCCTCGGCTGGGTCAGTTGGCATTTCTGTGTGGAGATTGCATGTTCTCCCCGTGATTGCGTGGGTTTCCTCCGGGTGCTCCGGTTTCCCCCACAAGTCCAAAGACATGCGCTATAGGTGAATTGGGTAAGCTAAATTGTACATAGTGTATGTGTGTGAATGAGTGTGTATGAATGTTTCCCAGTGATGGGTTGCGGCTGGAAGGGCATCCGCTGGGTAAAAACCATATGCTGGAAAAGTTGGCGGTTCATTCTGTTGTGGTGACCCCAGATTAATAAAGGGAATAAGCCAAAAAGAAAATGAATGAATGAATGAATGAATGAATGAATATTTGTTGTATTGTAAATGCTAACAAAAGCATTTCACAAAAAACATGTTGTTGTCAAAGAGTTTTTAAAATAGATAGTTTTTTTTGTTTTGTCTTTTGGTCTTGAATGATCCATATTATTGTTAAAAAAAACAGTTTGTTTTTGTTTTTTTTCTAAATGAATAATACTGAGAATTGATAGTTGATAAGAATTTATTTTTGTCATTGTTAGTTTCTCTGAAAGGGATACAAAACAATTTCCTGTTTTTCAGAAATATTTCCGTTTTAATAATTAAGATATCTTTTATCTTTTTTTTTTTTTACTGAAAAAGTGATATCTCATCCTGAGATGGTCGGTTGGTCTGTGTGTTACTCTTTCTGCCTATTATGTGAAAATGGTGCTCAGTGTTAATTTAGGGTTTAAAAAAATCTTTTCCCCCATAAATTATTAAATTCTCTACTTTACTGCATTAAATGAAACTCCTAGTGTTATTTTAGGAGACTTCAAAATTTTGTTTTGTTTTTTAAAGCGAGTATGATTATTCATCATTGAAAGTTTTATAATAGTTTCATTATGCTGACATCATTGCTTTTATAACGTTAATAGTGCTTCATACAGTGATGCATCCAGCTGATTTTTTTATTGTGTGTAATTTTATAAACATATTGTTTCGTAATGTGAGCGGTGTGTGGGGGTGTATGAGAGTAAACGTGTGTTTGAGACACGACTGTGTGTTCTAATGCCTACTGTGAGCATGGATAGGCTTCGTGGGTTAAGCAATATTTGTGTGTTTTATGCTGAGCGCTGTGAGTGTTTGTAGATTTGCAGGGAATGATTAAGTGCTGTAATCATTGGCTGACTTTACAGGATGTCAGTGAAATTGCTCGGACTGAAGTTGGCAATTGAGTAAAAGCTGTCCATGGTTGTTATGTATTTGTGTTGTGACAAATTATGTTGTTAATTTGTCCTAGATTAGTACATTTTCCTGACCCAGTTACAGTACATGCACACTAACATGCATAATCAAAATGAAACCAACACTAAAGCAGATTTTAGTTGTTACTAAATCAAAGAAAAGCTGCACTTCATCCATCGCCATTTTCTCTGAGGAGACAAAGGAAACAGTGCGTTCCTAACCCCCATAACACATTCAAGAGATGAAAAAGAAAAGAAGAAATAAACATTAAAAATGTTATATGTTTCTAATTTGTGTCATTTTGGACCTGGGTGTGCATGAACTAAAAATACCTCATGTAAAATTATTTATAAATTTTAATCAGTGTCAAAAATATAAAATAAAAATATATATTATAAACATAATTAAAAAAAATACTGAAAATCATGTTTTTAATTTTAAAGTGGACATTTATGCAAGTAAAATGAATTTATTTGAGTTGAAAGCAATTTCAGAGTAATATTTATATTCTATTGAAGTAGTAGATGTAGTGTTTAGCTAAATTGCCCTAATTTCCTTGGGGTTCAAGAAGAGACAATTTTATACAATAATGCGTTAACATAAAACCTGCCAGAGAGGTTTGTTTAACACATAAGAAATAAAAATGAATTTAAAAAGTTTTAAATTACAAAAATATTGCAAATCAAATATTTTAATAATAAACTATTTTCTTCTTAAATAACATTGTCCGGCAGTGGATAGAGGTTTGGAAGAACACAGTGTCTCATTTTGTCTTCAATATAAAATTAAATTCAGAGGAAAACAAAATAAACATGATTGGCTGATTACACCGTTGAAATGAATTACAGAGTTAAATCTTACCATCTCAAACATCACACCCAAATCAAAACAAATTGAAGATACATGCAAAATATGTCTTAAAAGGAATTTTCAGACTCAAAAATATTCAGAGAGGAGAGTTTACTTCCTCATTTTAAAAGGCCATGCCACTTTCTTCTTCTAACTGTAAACCAAGTGACTGAAGAGCAAACCCTCCCACCATTTCATGGAGACCATTTACAGTCCAGTCACTGGTTATCAAGTGCCGTCATGTTATGGAAAACAGGAGTCCCCTGATACCTAAGTGAGAGCATGCTGTGTCACAATGGAAACAAACAGACTCGGGCTTCACGGCATGTGGGTATGAGCAGTGAAGTCATATGATACCAAAATATCCTCTGACACAGATACTCATGTGCTCATCTCACCAGCTCTTCTTCAAAGTGTTTGTCACTAATACAGATGTCAGAGTGAATATGCAGATTCTTAGTTAATGCCAGCTCTGGGATTAGGATCTAGTATTTTATATTAACATTTGTTTAACTCAAGGCATTTTGGCCATATGGACTTTTAGAAAGTAGCTACTGTATTTTAAAATTTTCCAACTAACAACGTCCAACGGTGCATACTGTACATTCATCACTGGAGAGCATTTGTCATTTTCACCACACCACAAATTGCAGCATGTATTTAACAACATTCTGATGGAAAATGACAAGTTAAACATTTTCGGTCAAAAATGGCTGACTCATTTGTCTTGCTGAAGGTAATTATACATCTAGCATTTACAGTATGTACCCTACAAACACACAATTAAACAATCCTTGACAAACATCCAATATTGATTGAACTCGGCACACAGTATAAATGATGTTTGCTTAATATTTGAATATCTTCACACATCACGTCTCATTTAATCTCAAGTGTACTCGTCACTGACAATGCAGTGATAAACAATTCACTTAAAAAAATCTATGAGTATTTTGTGGTGGATTTGATGCCAAAATTACATATCAGAATAAATGTTTAAAATTATATTGAAATAAAGTTACACATATAAAGGTAAATAATGTTAAGTTCACATTCTTTTTTTTCATTAGCTCAATGTGAGTGAGCCTTTGTGTGAAGTGCCCATGAAACAAATTTTGTCATTGTCTGTATACAATGTACACGTACAATGTACATCTCTCACTTTTGCTTTGAATTAGAAATGGAGGACACAGAACAAGAACAACAAACTACTAAAGATGGCAAAATAATTGAAGCCTGCATTGGTGAACACTTGTGTGAATTCAGGAACTTGATATAAAGTTTAATATAAACAAATATTTTGGTATATATCTGTTGGAAAGAAAAAGCACAACACTGGACTATTCATATTTGTGCATACACTAGCATACTATCTATTTTCACTTGCTATGCAAAAGCTTCTGTTTGTTTAAACAAATGGATGTTTTGAAAGGCTTCAGGTATTTTATTTGTTTCTAAATTCTTGTAGTGTGAAGATTAGGGTCAGTGCTGGATCTGCTCATAACTCATATGATGACCCCACAGTATAAACATCGCACACTGAGCTTCAGCATGTAAACAGTAGAACTTCCAAGGGTGTGACAAGCTGATGTCATCAGGACAGAATGTCATGGTCATTAGGCTGTCATCAACCGCACAGTATGTTTTATAGTAGCTCAACTCCTGCTTGTTTTACAAAATAACTGTAACTCTTCCTAATTATCACGTGTCACATTCAGAGTGAACTAACCTAATCCCCATCCTTCTGTTTCCTAACTTATACATCTTATCTTCTCTCTGATGAATGTTGCTGGTTAAGATGTAAATATCTGTAGACTCCCCCTTTATGGTTCTGGACTTCATCATCCACAATATCAAAAATATGAAAAGATATTTAGAATTGCTATTAGATGAGTGGGAAGATAAAACGTGAATGAAAACACAAAATCAAAATTTAGGCATATAGTTACTTTGTGAAAGAGACCCGGAAAAAAAAGTACCAGGAACAGGAGGTAATCATCAGGCATAGTCACATTGGCTTGTGGAGAACACCCAATGCCATGTACACGATACATGATTTTAGATTTTTACTCACCAACAGTTTGCTAGAGATTGCAGAGAGAAAAAAAAATCTGTGCATAATCAGTGCTCATTCATGTGAGGCCTTATTCAGTCTGAAAGCAATGATAAGATGCCCTACCTGCCTGTCAACCTGTATTTGCATACCTCCACACAGCCCAATCACACATAATCAGCATGTTTCATGATGCTATGCACACCGAGCAAGAATGGAAGGCAAACAGTAGCTATAATTACATGTCTCCTCAACCAACAACACTTGGTCCAGTAAGAGGACGTAAGAAAAGGAAGACAGTGGTAGAAACTGTTATAACTATCTGAATCAAGAAAAAGCTAAAAGCAGAATTAACATTGGTATTGCTTTTCTACCTGTGATCCCTCTGGTTTCTCTCTACTTAACTCTCGCTATCTAGCCTTTAACAGCCCAAAACCTCACTCCCATCATAGTCATCAATTTAACCCTTCCAGTTTCATTTGATTTAAACGAGAAATTCTGCCATAGGTTGTGGGGGCACTATAAAGGATACCAAAGGCTCTAGCATCTGTAGCTAGTGCACCTCTTGAAATAAGAGGAGTGAAGTTTACTTGCCAGGTTTCACTAGCTGGGCCCCTAAACCTTACTCACCAAGTTGCACCAACCACTCCAGTTGTAGTTGAGCTCCTCCAAGCGGGACTAGAACCAATGCTTCTTGCGTAGGAGGCCGACTCACTGATATGTATACTAAAGAATGCAGTTTCTAGTGTACTGCCACCCAGGTCATGGCACCAGAATAACCCCTCTGGTTCTACTGAACTCTCTCAGAGCGGGATTCAAACTGCTAACTATGGCAAGGGAGGCTGGCATGCTAACCATGAAGATAAAGCCTTCAGCCTAGTGACTGTCTATAGCGCACTTCTCAAGATCAGTGGGATAAGGTTTACTAACTGGCCTCTGTTACATTCACTCCCCTAAACCACATTGCAATCTGGTCAGGACACCAAAGAAGCATCAGTCACTGATGCACCTTTCAAGATCAAGGGAGTAAGGTTTACTCGCACAGCCGTCCAGTGCACTCACCCTTTTATCCACACTCCCATTCGGGTCATGGCACCAGTATAACACTTCCTTTTCTACTTGACCATATCCAAGTACGATTTGGACTAGTTTTTCTGGCATGGGAATGTGTGCACTAACAAAGAAGCTAAAGACTGCAGCCACCACCCCTCACACACACTTATCCAAAACATCACTTGCATCTGGGTCACAACACCAATTTAACAGCCCTGGTTCTACTTGACCCACTCCAAGTAGGATTCAAACTGGCAGTTCTGGCAAGAGATGCACATTATCAAGTACAGCAAAGACCGCAGCCTCTAGCGTGGCTCTTGAGATTAAGGGAGTGAGGTTGCCCTCTGCATGGCATCAGTGTAACCCCTTCAATTTCAATCACCCCCTTCCGAACGTGTCTCACCACCGAATGAGACATCAGGTAATCTGAAAACGTTGGACTCTCTGTTAACACCATCTCTCATCATGGTGATTTGCAGACTCTATTCCTCTAAAAGGAGGGTGAGATCTTATAGTTTTTTAAAGCTTGCCATTGCTAGCCTTTTCACAATTGCCTACCCTATCTTTAAAGGCATGCACAGTTGTTTATTGACCCCTCTGGGATCTGCACTTAAACGACTATGTGTTTTTTGTGTGTCAGCATTTTTTAAGGAACCGCTCTACAATCAAGAGCTTGTCTGTACAGATGCCACTGCTTTCTAATAAAAAAACTCATCCAAACAAAAGTGTTTCCTCTGGATACACTGGTTTAATGTTTTTCTTATTGCTCATTATGTTACTCACTTTCCTTCAATTGAAGAGTTAATCAAAGTTAGGCAAAGGCATGTTAACAATCTGCCTTAATTACTTCTGAATTACTTTACGCACACACACACACTTTTAGTAGATATATGACTACTATAAAAATTAATGGCAACCTCTTGCTGCCAAGTTTGCCATTGTATCAGCCTGTCAGAACACATTTCTCTTTCTCATGTCATTTGTCCTCAAGGAAAGCTTGTGAACTTCATTCCATGACAGCGGCTTTTGATCACTGCAAACAATTGGATTTGGATTGGACTGGATTTTTCCATCTGTTGACTATAAGGGGAGGAGAAGAGAAGGGCAAAGTTCTTTCTTCGATTGCGCTTACAGTATGTGCTGACTCGATCCGGTGCCAGGCATTCCTTAACCAGCACATGGCACAAAGTAGGTGTACAGTGGGTACACACAGAAGCTAAGAGTCTTATGGACTTGCTGATACTTTGATGAAGATTTGAAGGGCGTCTCAGTGCACTACAACACAGTGACATAACAAGCCCTAGTTTAATGGACTGTCTAATACAAAACAATTTCTCTTTTGTTCAGGTGCTTGTTTTTGCAGAGATTCTGTTTGAGTTATCTTCTAGAACAAGTGCAATATGGTTGAAAAAAAAAGCAGTGGAATATTTTAAAATAAATTAGAGCCAGGTGTAGTCTAATTCCTTCATTGTTTAAGTGTATTGACAACAGAGTGAAATTTAACTTTTACTTGAAGGGGCAATATCTACACTAAAACATTTTTTACCATTTTGTTAGCTTTGAAATGGCTATTACCATGTTAATCTGTTGTAATTTACGGCAAATATTAATGTTCAACCAAGTATTCAGTTTCATTGTGCTGGGGCCATTTGTTTGCCGCATTAGCTTGGATTTGTGGGCCATTTTTCCCTTTTCTTTCCTTTTGTTTGCATTTTTGCCATATTTGAGACCCTGTTTGAGGTATTGATATTTTAGTGACTGTTTCTGCACAGAAAAGCTTTCAAAATCACTTTACACAGGCTGTGTGACAACATGCCCATGTTTCAAAACACAAGACAGTTGTATATGTTCCTGGACTGAATGTTGCAAGGCATTATTGCTTAGGTTTGGCAGTTAACCAAGACAATCACTAACATATATTACATACATTTATCACTTTCAAAGTGATCATATTGAAACTGAATGAAAGAGTAAATTGAAATAAAACATAAGGTCAAAGAATGCTTCCAGCAAAACATTACAGTTCAGTTCGAAACTCATGTGGTATCAAAATCAGCCACTATTATTCACTTTAGCATGGAAAGCATGTTATGTTCTGTGTTTTATTCATTTGACCATGAGACCTGTTAATAAAACACACGCATGACGACATTGCCTGTCATGATCCCATAAGTTCAGTAAGTAGGGTTTGCGTTCGTGTGAATGGTGCATAAACTCTTCTACCTCAGTTTGAATGCTCAGACCAAGCTTTTAATTAATATAGCCAAACATCACCCAATAACTACCATTCATCTTTATATCTTGACAGCATAATAAGAGGACATGGCTTTTGTGTCTGACATCAATGTTCTTCTGGTTTCTTTATAAGTGTGGTGGAACATACATTTTGCTCGGTTTTATTGATTATGTCACTCCAAAAGATATTAAACAGTTTGATTTGAGTACTGAGGCATGCTCTTCAGTTATTTGTTTTCAAGCAGAATCAAATGGATAATTATGGTTCAACCAAAGTATTTTTGTTATGCACATCATGTAAACCAAGAGATTATTGCAAACCAAACCACAGATCTGTGATGTGATATGGTGGTTTATACACTGAAACATGTAGCAGTAGGAAAAACACGTTTGCAGTCGAGTTTGACACTGGATGAACAGTAAAGCAGTTGGGACAGTCTTCGTCAGGCATCATTTACAGTTGAAAGCTAAACCTTTAACATATTTGGGCAGCTGTAATTGTTTTCAAGAGTTGCAGCAAGAGCTCTGGACTCAAGCATATGCTTCAGGTTGTGAGTGCTTTGGGGATTTTACTGTATTTCATGTCAGTCTCAAAGCAGCAATGAAGAAGTGAAGTATAACTCTGGACTATATCAGGGCCAAGTTGGTGAAATGGTGCTATCAGCTTTTAAACTCGTGGGAATACACACAAATACACACTGCCATCCATTAAACATCTTATCAGAGGTTGAAAACCAGAGGCTAGTCAAGACGGCTTATGCTTTAAGATTTCACACTGCTTTTGCAATGTTGTAAAGATCTATTTTTGCACTTTTATACATATTTGAAAAGTAATGAAAATGTAAATAATTGAATAGTATGTGCATGCTTTATTTCTACATTCTTTTATAAATACATTTAAAACTAAAGACTCATTCTTTCAGTCTTTAGTTTTTAATGTATTTATAAAAGAATGTATAAATAAAGCATGCACATACTATTCAATTATTTACATTTTCTTTGTATTCCACTATTATAATATATCAAGGAATATGCTACACATTTTGTGGTATATCATGATGAAATTTACAACAGATCCTCTATGAATAATTCCCTAGAAATGGGCTAAAAATATGTTTTTTTTCTTAAATCCCCATGTCTCTTTCCAGGTTTGTTTTCTCATGGATGCATTAAAATATAATCAGTGTTTTACTCAATGTTCCATATAATATATGTTTTATTAATACAACGTATGTGCCTATGTTCTGTTTATATTTGATGTCCCTAATAATACTGCATCCTTTTAATGTTTTGTTTTTGAAGGCTGTGTAGAGTAATGTCTCTTCTAGAAAAATGTTTAATTAAACATTCCAAGAATGCATCTTAAATGTAAAGATCATGTTTTTTTTTGTTGTTGCTGGTCCAGGATTATGGAGCAACCTGTGATTTGAGGTTAGATCATCTGTTAAAGTTACTCCGGTTCTCTCTGGCATTTTAACTTTTTTATTAGATTATTTATTACTGTTCTTGTTGTAGTTTTGTTACTGTTGTTGTTCTTTTAAATGCTTGTCAGTGCATTCATATAGTGAACCTTTCTATGCTTGTTTACACTAATGGAAGTTACTCATATAACTGGTTTAAAGCTTTATGAAGTGTATAAAAAGTCCAGAATATTTCTATGTTTGCTATTAGTTAGCCAAACTGATAGCCCCACCCCAAACTCAAATCATTGGTTGAGCTAATGTTGCTGTGTTGCATTTACCAAAAGCATTGTTAACTATAGTCGTAATTTCCATTGATACAACAAAGTTCAACCATTCAGTGTTTCCTAAATATGTATTTTCAACTAAAATTTGCTAACAGCATGGTTGGAACTACAGCTCTCAGCTCTCAATTAGTTCACTTAACCCATTCATTCCCCAATTTGTTCTTGCAGTTTAAGAATATATATTTTATTCCTTAGACCTCCCCAAGATGCAAACTTCAACCCTCCTTTGATATTATGTTAGTTAAATTAGGTTTTATACCTGGCCACAATAATAACAGATGGGAAGCAGCATCAATTGCATTGATGTGTGTGTGCACTCAGATTGGTTAAATGCAGAGCACATATTATGTATTATGTACAGAGTATGGGACACCAAACTTGACCAAGTCACTTAACTTTCACTTTCAATTGATATTAGTTATTAGAAACTTCAATACTACCTGTTACAATTGTTAAGACATTTCCATCTCTTAGTTTATTTTTGATCTGGTAATGTGACATTAAAACATTTCAATCAAAACCATTTTTTTTTTCATTTCAATGTTTCATTTGTTTAAAATGTTTAATTTCATTTACATTTTTAAAAGCCAACAACAAAACTTTTAGAGCTTCAAGAAATAAGAAAAATTAACAATTGTGATTGGTGGGATTAAATTAGACAAACTCAAACTTGCATTCATTTGTTTCGACCTGAGTGCAATACCCCAATTCAACACCCAATCAAAAAGCACTGCACAGTCCCCCAACTACCTTTTATATATACTGAGGTCCTTCGCTATTCATTTGTTTCGACCTGAGGGCAATACCCCAATTCAACACCCAATCAAAAAGCACTGCACAGTCCCTCAACTACCTTTTATATATACAGAGGTCCTTCGCTATTCGCCGGTGTTACGTTCTAAAAATAATCTGCAATAGGCGAAATCCAGGATGTAGTCAGCTTTATTTTTTTTTACAATTATTATAGATGTTTTAAGGCTGTAAAACACTTTTTCTCATATAGGCATTACACTTTTCACACTCTTCTCTCTTGTTTAAACACTCTCAAAGTTCAAACCTTCATAGAAAAATATGTCCAGTATTATAGAATGAAACCAAAGATTTTCAGGCCCAAACATTTGTTTGAGAAGATTTGCAAACATAAAGTACAGCACTTCAGACTGTTAGTGATCAAAGATTTATGTCAATTTGTCAGAACGCATTCTGTACTGCACAGGAGACACGGCAGAGAGGAGATTAATTGACAATGGTTTACAGCCAATCAGGACACAGAACATAATGTGCTAGTCAGGACGCAGAACACAATGCGCTGTAGAAAGAAGGCATGTCAAAATTGCACAAAAAAATTAACGAAACTGCGAGGCCATGAAAGGTGAACCGCATTATATAGAGGGACCACTGTATGTAAAAAAAGACATAGGCATTTATGAAAAAACCACTCCTATAGCACTTAATTCTCTGAGCACAAACCATTCCTTTGTAAAATTAGCACTTCTTGTATGTACAGTGGTCCCTCTTTTATCGCAGGAGATATATTCTAAAAATTACCCGCGATAGGCGAAATCTGCAAAGTAGGCAGCTTCATTTTTTACAATTTATATAGATGTTTTAAGGCTGTAAAACCCCTCACTGCACACTTTATACACTTTTCTCAGACAGGCATTACCATTTTCACACTTTTCTCTCTTGTTTAAACACTCTCGAAGTCCAGTATTATAGAATGAAACCAAAGATCAAAACCTGTTGTCAGGTGCAAACATTCTTTGCTGTCAGCAAAAGGTTCATAAAACTTTTTAGCTTTTGTGTGGATAATATTGGCATTCAGCGTAATGTTATTTTTCTTGCAGTAATTGATCCACAAAGCGAAAGCAGACTCCGGACACCGGATGCGCCGTGCACATGACAGTTGAAAGTCACACACACCGAATGTGCACATTCGCATGTTATTTAAAATGAAATTATTCAGATGGTGCTCTGTGGCGCGGCAGAAATATGAACTGTGTCCTGATTCATTGCTGGGCACCGCAGACAGCCACCGGCTTGTGGCAGAAATATGAACTGTGTCCTGATTCGTTGCTGGGCACCACAGACAGCCGCCGGCTTGCGGCGCCGCTGTGCATACTCTGATAGAAACTGCGAGACCGCAAATGGTGAACCACGTTATAGCGAGGGACCACTGTACTGCCTCTTCTTGCTGAATCGATGAATGCCTCCTCAATTAAGTCACTTTGGACAAAAGCATCTGCTAAATGACTAAATGTAAATGTATTACTTTGATTATCATTACACAATACATACACACACACACACACACATTTTCTTCTAATAATTAAGCTCTGAAAACATGGAATATAAACAGAATAAGGGGTTACTCTGCCAAAAAAGTTAATTAATTTTTTATATACGTTTTGGATATGCCGTGAAGAGTTTGTGGATGGAAAGTTTTTGGTTACTCAGTGGACTTGTGAATCAGCACAACCAGGCCTGCGCACTGGGAAGTGGTCTGCACTTCCTCTTTCAGTCGGAGAGAAAGAGAGAGACACAGACAGCAAGCCTAGTCTCATGATTCAGGGGTGGAGGGGTTGTTTGTAGTGGGACTATCTTTATTCTTGCTCATACACACACACACGCACACACACATACAGTCGTGGCCAAATGTTTTGAGAATGACATAAATATTGGAAATTGGAAAAGTTGCTGCTTAAGTTTTTATAATAGCAATTTGCATATACTCCAGAATGTTATGAAGAGTGATCAGATGAATTGCATAGTCCTTCTTTGCCATGAAAATTAACTTAATCCTGAAAAAAACTTTCCACTGCATTTCATTGCTGTCATTAAAGGAGCTGCTGAGATCATTTCAGTAATCGTCTTGTTAACTCAGGTGAGAATGTTGATGAGCACAAGGCTGGAGATCATTATGTCAGGCTGATTGGGCTAGAATCGTATTCATAAAGCCCCTTTCCGATTGTTTGGGGCATCTGGAAAAAGGCTTGTCCGGAGAAGGAAAGGTGAGCGCTACCATCAGTCCATCATGCCAACAGTAAACAAACACTCACAATTTTGCCCAAAAACACAGCCATGAATAAAGAATGGTACCAAAACACCCTCCAACAGCAACTTCTTCCAACAATCCAACAACAGTTTGTTGAAAAACGATGCATTTTCCAGCACGATGGAGCACCATGCCATAAGGCAAAAGTGATATAAGTGATAAAACGTTGAAATGTTGGGTCCATGGACTGGAAACTCCCCAGATTGTAATCCCATTGAGAACTTGTGGTCAATCCTCAAGAGGCGGGTGGACAAACAAAAACCCACTAATTCTGACAAACTCCAAGAAGTGATAATGAAAGAATGGGTTGCTATCAGTCAGGATTTGGCCCAGAAGTTGATTGAGAGCATGCCCAGTTGAATTGCAGAGGTCCTGAAAAAGAAGGGCCAACACTGCAAATACTGACTCTTTGCATAAATGTCATGTAATTGTCGATAAAGGCCTTTGAAACATATGAAGTGCTTGTAATTATATTTCAGTACATCACAGAAACAACTGAAACAAAGATCTAAAAGCTGTTTAGCAGCAAACTTTGTGAAAACTAATATTTGTGTCATTCTCAAAACTTTTGGCCACGACTGTACACATACACAAGACTTATTCCTCACACACTGCTTGTGTTTATTTGTCTCCGCAGGAAGTAGATCCTCTTACAGAGCATGTGCTCCTGCATCATCATGGCGTTGTGTGTAGCATTTGGTGCTGATCTTATTACAGTCACAGTTATATAAACCTTCAGAGAACAGCTCCGCATAATCGCTCCTTCAGTCTGATTGTGTCTGGTGCGCATTCGGGCAGCTGCTCATCAGGGTGAAAGGTGAAATGAGAAACATTAAGAATGCTGTGCAAAGGTTAGCTTACTCATATTTATGACTGGAGCCTTTTTAAATGCTTTCGATGTCTTTCATTATTCTGGGAGAAAGGAATCCTTTTGTGTGGTGCTGGGGGTTTATTAAAACACTTTAAAGTTTGTGCATCTTGGAAATGAAATTTTCAGTGTTCATAACCTAGTCCTATCAGTTCTAGGTATTTTTCTAGTACTGTCAAATGATTATTGCATCCAAAATAAATGTTTGTATTTACATAATGCGTGTACTCATTGTTTATTGTGTATATATATAAATAAAACGCATATAAAATACATACATTCATTCATTCATTCATTCATTTTCTTTTCGGCTTAGTCCCTTTATTAATCTGGGATTATTTTTAATGAACCGCCAACTTATCCAGCATATGCAACATTTCATAATTAATATTTAAAGAATCAGAGCTGCTATATCGATTGGGGCAACAATCAGGTTCCAGAATTAAAAACTCAATTCATTTTATTCAAAAGTACAAAATTTTAAATGGATTTATTAAAAATTCATTCATTCATTTTCATTTTGGCTTAGTCCCTTTATTAATCTGGGGTCGCCACAGCGGAATGAACCGCCAACTTATCCAGCATATGTTTTATGCAGCGGATGCCCTTCCAGCTGCAACCCATAACTGGGAAACATCCATACAGACTCATTCACACTCATACACTACAGACAATTTAGCTTACCCAATTCACCTGTACCTCATGTCTTTGGAATTGTGGGGGAAACCGGAGCACCCGGAGGAAACCCACGCAAACACAGGGAGAACAAGAAAACTCCACACAGAAATGCCAACTGACCCAGCCGGGGCTCGAACCAGCAACCTTCTTGCTGTGAGGCGATTGTGCTACCTTTTTGTGCTACCGATTGTGCTATGCATTTCTGTGTGGAGTTTGCATGTTCTCCCCGTGCTGGCGTGGGTTTCCTCCGGGTGCTCCGGTTTCCCACCCAGGTCCAAAGACATGCAGTATAGGTGAATTGAATAAACTAAATTGGCTGTAGTGTATGCGAGGGAAAATGCTAGTGTATGGGTGTTTCCCAGCACTGGGTTGCAGTTGGAAGGGATTCCGCTGTGCAAAACATATGCTGGATAAGTTGGTGGTTCATTACGCTGTGGCAACCCCTGACACATAAAGGGACTAAGCCAAGGAAAATTAATGAATGAATGTATAGAATTTGTATTATACATAAATATTTAATTTATAAATATATATGGTATTAAACACGTAGCACTTTAATTTAAGTAACAATTCTCACTTTTACCTAATGCTTTATTACCTGCCTATTATTAAGAAATTGGCTGTTTATTAGTACTTCTAAAGTACATATTGTGCATGATCTAATTCTACATCCCTAATCCCTAAAACCAACTATTACCTTGATAATTATTAATAGGCAGCATTGTATTTTTGCAGTTTATTGAGGTAAATGTCATAGTTAATGATTGATTAATAGTAAGATTCATATCTTAAAATTTGATCCATTGGTAAAACACAGTTTTTATGCTGTCTAAAAATGAGTATACATGTCTGAAAACATGGCATGTTGGATTGACCAATTGCCATTTTATGCTCTAAATGACAGCATTATTATTTAAATTTGAAAGAAAAGTCATCCGTAGTTTGCAGAACAAAACTTTTGAAATGTTAAGCAAAAACATGTCAAATTAATTTTATTAGATTATATTAAATAAAAAGTACTTATGTCTAAATGTCATTTTTAACAGGTGTTTTTCTTGTATTTGAAATTTGTATTGCATTGCCTTGTGTTGTTTGTAAAATGAATCGATAGTGTCCAGGCAGAAAAGCAGTTCTGCTTTTTTTTAATAGAGTGTACTCTGTAAAGAATACCTGTTAGTTAACAGTTTTATGTGAGTGTTATGTGAGTCTCGGGTGTTTTCCATTCCTCTTTCAAATTGATGTAGAAAAGTTGAACAAAGTCACTACATGTTTGTTAGAGTAGAGATCAAGATATCATGATGCAATTTGAAAACAAAAATAAATGAAAAACACCCTGTGAATCTAATTATTAGACAAATTCTACAGTGTAGCTATAGATGCTACTACCACTGAATTTGGATTCTGACCAAAGTATGACTTTGTATCAGTTGTATAGTTATGCAGACTAGAGTTTCTTCATTCATCCCAAATCCACTCCATCCCATTCCTCAAATAACCACAACAAGCTGTAAGCTGTAAGCGCTTTTACTATGCGAGCAACGAAGGGAGGATTCCATATCCCTAACCCCCATCCCTGTCCCGCATCGGAGAAGTGATAAGATCCATTAGGGACTTATGATGGGATCCTCCTACAATAGCGAGCTCTGTGTGGGACGTGTGCAATGGCCTTATGAACCAGAACATGTGAGAACCAGGCTCTGCTTTTGGCTCACACAGCACTGATTCAGCAAATATGCCGTAAACTTAAGCTCATTACATATAGCTGCAGTCGTTCATTGATAAAACATACATTCTGGACAGGATCTCACTGGTCTACAGGATGTTCTGTTCTGCACGGTTTATATGGGGATGCCTGATAGACTGCTCTTACACTTCAACGAAAACAACAAAGAATGTTTTGGATCTGTGACATTTAGGACAGTCTGTACTTTTTATGTTTTAAACTTTGGGATGTCAGTGAAATTGGCTTGTGTGCTCTCCCAGAATACCAAAACCAGAACCCAAACGGTTTTGTGTCTGTTCAGTGTTAAAGTTTGTTTTTTTTGTCAATAAAAAAAAAAAAAAACAAGAAGAAGAAAATAAGAATTGAGAAAAATACTTCAAAAGTCTCTGTTGGTTTATCTCCTCACCACATATCAAAAATAGCCGTCAAGGCCAACACAGGTCATCTGGCTTTGTTTGTTCATGTTAATATTTATCCTTTGAAGTTCATTAAAGGATCAGTCCAGAGAACATTAGTAATTATTCTGATGAATTCCCCACATCTGAACTTTAAAAACCAAAAGGCAAATTGAAAAAATCTGTATTCGATATGGCAAGAAAAGGAATCCTGACAATATTTGAGTTCGTTCACAATTTCTGACAAATTATTACGTCAACGACAGTGATTTTTCCATTAAATGTTAAAATAGGGCTAATGCCAGTTACCAGATTTTGCCTTTTAAAAGAGGTGAAGATTTCAGCCTTAATTCAGCAGAGGTCAGTGAGCTCTTGTGTTTCTTTGCTGGAGTAAGAAGAAATAAATCAGTGTCATCAGCAGAGTGATTTTGGAAAGCAGCTTTTGGAATATTCCTCTAACAACGCAAACTAGCTCTCTGAAAACAATGGGGCCTGTAAAAATGTCTCCCTCTGAATTACTGCGTGTTTTCGTTGTTCTAGAGAATGAAGCATTGAGGGTTTAGGAATCCTAATAAAAATCATTGAAACCATAATGCGTATATATGCAGACTTTTATAAGTGATAATATTTAGAATGATGCTTTGAGTACTGCCAATCTCTTAAACTGTAAGAAACTGGACAGGGTCAGAGAGACCTTTAATGAATATATGACGAAATCTGATTCAGATCAGAATCTGGCCCAGATAACGGCGCATACATATGGTCCAATGGACTGCGGACTCAGGCACAACTGAGGAAAAATGAGCTTCATGTGGTAACATTTAAATGAACTGATTTGATTCAAATCTAAATATTATACTAACATCACTTTTCAAACTGAGGACACAAAATTGCACACACAGACACACACACAAAGGAAATTAAATGCTTTAAAAACAGGTAGAATAAGCATTTGAAAAGGTTAAAGGGACAGTTCACCCAAAGAAAAAAAATCTGTCATCACCGTTCACTTGTTCCAAACCTGTTTGACTTTCTTTCTTCTGTTGAACACAAAAGAAGATATTTTGAAGAAAAACTGGAAATCTGTAACCATTGACTTCCATGTTGTTTGTTTTTTGTATTAATTCAATAGTTACTGTCTTTAGCTTTCTTCAAAATATATAATTTTAGTTTGCAACAGAAGAACGAAACTTGAATGTGAGTAAATAGTGAGCACAATGCAACACAGGCTGTACAATTTCATGTTAAGGTGAACTATCCCTTTAATTAACCCAAAAATGTCAAATGGGTCATCATTTACTTAATCTCATGTCTTTCCTGTTTCATTCATATTTTAGGGTATGTTTACATGGTGCCATTTTTTCACTAAAACCTGAAAAAAAGTTTTGTGGCTGACAATTTGCATGACATGAGCGTTTTGGAGGGCCTGAACATACAAACTTTTAAAAACAAATGGCAGGTTTCTTTAAATTGACGTCATTTGAAGTTCATTGACTTCAAATTCATTGACTTTAAGTTGACATCAGGCACATGTTTTATATGCTCAGTCTATAAGCAAGAACTAGACAACCAAAACTTCAGGACTGCATGCGGGAGACATATAAAGTGATATATATATATAGTGAAATTAATTACTGGCTTGACTTGCTTAATACAGTGATTTTAGATGTTTCCATGGGAATGTGACTTTTCAGGCTTTTAGTAGATTGTTGTCATGTAAACGTTGCATTGATAAAACCTAAGAGAAAACCTTCTACTGAAACTCTATTCACCCAGTTTTAAGCTATAAAAAGCAATGTAAAAACGTCTCCAGTGGGCCAGAAGTGAGTATTAAGTGACGTTAATGCTTTGTGTTTGCCAAAACTCAAATGTCTTTACTTCTGCAAAGATATCAAACATGCATTCACAAGAAAACCACACTGCAAGTGGGTTGTTGATATGGATCTGTAATACACTCGCATGCCATTTTTTATTTAGGTTTTTGCATCCTGTAAATGCATCACTTGACAGAAATAAAAGACAAATCAAATATTGAAAGTTTTTTTTACTGGAGGTACAGAAACAGGTTTCGTTATATGTTTCAAAATATCTTCTGTGAAATGAACAAAAGTCTTATGGAATGAGAGTGAATAAATGATTTAATTCTGGAGGGAACTAACTATAACGTAAAAACAGGTTACAGTTTACCTACTTAAGATTTACATTATAGCTATAATGCTGAGCTCAGGTCTAAGGAAGCCCTGTGCACCAACTCTGAGTGTTTAAAGTCCAGCTGAGCTTCTGCCAGAGAATGTCAAGCCCACGCCCTCCGGACCAAACACTGGATAAGCGCCCGGAGAGCTCACACGATAGGCCAGCTGACTACAGCCCTTTCAGCCAATGATTACGGCTGTGAGGTGAACACCCCACCCTCTCACCCATGGGCACCCCGGAGGAGATCAGGAGGTCTCTAGGCTGAAAGGTCTAACAGAGTGTTTCACTGTGGCATTGACGCTCGCTCCGACACTTCATTCACACCCCTACACACTGTGCTGCATTAGAGTAAGCGATTTACTGACAGTAAGTCAAAAGGTGTGCTGAATTTTTGGCACTGGTGGGGTTTATCCATCATATTTCAGCCTTTCACCCAGTCAGTTTCAACTTCTGCTCTTTATGCATGCTTTTCTTTATCTGTTCATATTAACACACAGCTTTGCTAGATAGCAAGTGCTATCTGAAATGCAAGTGGTAATCTTCCTACTTTTGAATCTGAGTTTTGTCATCTTCTAGTGTTTTGTTTAAGGAACTGGCCTGTTTTTTGGGGACATGCTCAGGTGTTGTTTTATGGTCATAATCACAACAAAATCAAAATATATACAATATTAGTAATGTATTCAGATCTTTGTTCAGTACACTATTCTGGAAATTTGGTTTAATACATGGTGTTTATACTCTGTATAATAAATACAATATAAATAAAATGGTTTCTGATATACATACAAATATAAAGCTTTTAACAGCCAGACAAGGCAATGTAGCTGTTGTTTATCTCCAGTTTATATATAGCCCAAATTGGAAACTCTGGTATTAAAATTTGTCTGCCTTCATGCACTACTGATATTATTGTAAAGCTTGGTTGTCAGAAACTGGATATGAATAACCTCTCAAGTCATATTTACAACTGGAGATCATTCTGATACTGACGTTTCAGAGGTGGACAGACTTTAAACTTTAAACATGGCGGAGAGAATGATTGCTGCTACAGTATGACTGATCTTTTTTATTGGCTTTTTAACAGGTACATGACATTGTCTTGTCATTAAATTGCTTATCAGATAGCAGTCTCATTTCTCAGTCATTAATACGACTTTAGAGGCCGTCTGATTTCTGTATTTATGATCATTCTGATAGAATGTATGTTCAACATTACATCTCATTACCTGTCACTCACCCATTCATGCTAAAATCTCACTTGTCGAAGCTGGTACTGCTACAGCGATTGCTAACATTTTAAGATGCACTGCAGAAAAAAAATAATAATTGCATCAAAGGCACAGTGCAGTGAATAGCAAAAAAAAAACAAAAAACAAGTCGTTTTGAACACGTTGAAAACAACACGTTTTGTTCCATTGAGTTTCAATCACATATATGGTAGTTCTGAAGGCCAAAAGTGCCATCTCATACTGTGCATAAAAAGGTTTGAATTTTTGCTTATAGCAAAGTTCCAATTTGGTAAACTCTGACTTCTGGAATTATATCACATCGGGACAAACGACCTAATTAATTATATATTGTCTTGGTTGGTCATGGTGTAAAAATGGTAATGAAGTTCCATTCATTTTTCTGTTATTTTACCGACTTAATTTGTACATATATTTTGTTTATACATTATATTATTTCAGACTACTAAAATGTCAATAAAGTCACTTTGTTAGTTCTAGTTGGTTGTATATTATGATTCATGGGTTTTTACCTTTTATTTATTGCTTTTGAATGGGATCCTGACCTCTGCTCTGTCAATATTTGATGTTGAAAACAGGAGATTTTTAATAGTGTAAATGTGAAAACTGTACGTTTGCAGAGTTGAAGGAAAGTAGTAGGGAGTAGTTTGTATATTTTCGATTTATTATCACTGACAAGTTATAAGTTCAGTTTCTCTAACTGGCTTACACTTTAACTTGATATGCTAATTTCCATGTGATATGATCTGGATATAGTCTATCACTTAAAGCTCAAAAGAAACCGGAAAGCATGGTTTAGTTATGTGCTGAATGAGCACAATGTGTAAAAAATGCTTTCATTTTCTGGTGTAGGTTCATCACGTTTACATATAAAGGACTAAAAAGCTAACAGTTTACCATTAAAAAAAAAAAATTATGTTAAATTATTTTTGGCAGCCCTTAGGTTTCATCTTTTAAAACAATGATATTAAATAGTTAATGATACCAGTCAAGAGTGTGGCGGTTTGATTGTCACTGTAGAGGGATTAGCACTTAGAGTTGGTACAAAGCCAGAATGACTTAATGATATGTCTGTCATCACAGTGTTACTGTTGGAGCAACTTTGTTCCATATCTCATGCTCACTGAAGCAGTCCTACTCTCACACCGTGACTCCTCACACCTTTGCTCAGTCAGGTCACAGTTTCAACTTCAAAAATACAAATAAATCAACCATGACTGAATGCACTCTACTCTGCACAACGTCTATTCAGTAATTCAGGAGATAATATTCACATGCATCGAATATTAATGGGATAGATCGCCCAAAAATGAAAGTTCTGTCATCATTTACTTACCCTCCAATTGGTACAAACCTGTAAGAACAAAAGAATATATTGAAATACAGTAGCCATTGGTTACTATCGTATTTTTATTACTACTATGGAAGCCAATGGGCAGTTGCTTTCCAGCATTCTTCAAATTTTGTTTTCAACAGAAAAAAAGAAAATCATACAAGTCTGAAATGGTTCCAGGGTGAGCAATTGCTTTTCATCTTAGGTTGAAGAATCCCTTTAAGTCTATCTCATTTTTAGAAACATTCTCTAAACTGTAAGAGCTGTAAATTTGTCATTGTTTTATAGGACATTACAGCCTTTCCGTGTGTTTTTAAAATGTAGCGACTCAGCCAAAACAATTCACTCATTCTCCAAAGCCTATTGTGTAAACTGACCAATGCCATCGCAAAGTTTTTTTTTTCTTTAACATTTGATCTTTGCTTGTCAAAATGTTAAGACTTTTTTTTCTTCAGCAACTGACCATTGAACTATTTGTTAAAAATACTTTTTTTGGTCACTGAAGCTTTTTGTGCCTTTTATATAGTGATTGAAAGAAGAAAGAGGAAAACCAAGTGGGAACAAGAAAATAAGTGTTCAGAGACTATTAAAAAACAAATACATGAACATTCCGTTGATGTACAGCTTGTTAGGATATGACAATATTAGGCTGAAATACAGCTATGTGAAAATCTGAAATCACTAATCAAAAATGATAATGTTTTTATAGAAAAATTATGGTAGTTCATTTACAAATTGGAAGATGATTTTTACTTAATATTTTAATTGTTTTTGGGATGAAAGGAAAAATGTATATTATTATTGATAAATTAATATATAATTGTATGGCCCATACAATGTATTTTTTGGCTATTAATTTTCTGTATATCACTTTTTATTTGCTTCTACAGCTACAAATATGTAAATATACAATACTGTACATTCAAGCCCATATTGTAGATTTCAGTTTATATTAAAACTGGTGATAATTATTCCTGCAATTGGACACAAATCTAGCACATTTTAATTTGACTTTAAAACCCATTTAAATATATTATTGTAGAATTCTCTTCTCTGGAATAATTAGTTTTCTCACTATAGTTTACAATTACTGAAGGGTTTCTCTGAGGTAAATACTGTAGCATGTTATTTACGAGCATTTATACTGATGTCTTTGTGTATATGAAGCACTGATTGAGCAACAAGACATGATTCATTTCATTAGGTTGTGTTTTGTTCAACATACCAATTGAATGTGCATTCATGTTTGTTTCATCATTTGACATGAATAATAGACAAAGTCATAATCAAGAGTGGGGAAACTCAGGCTTTGTTTGTAGCAAACTGTCATATGTAATAGATTGAGAATCTCTTTCACAGGTAAAATGTATGATATTTTTTGTCAATTACACACTGTAAAAAAGTTCCACACAATTGATTTGTCAAAAGGAATTAAGTTAACTGATTAGTTATTACAAATTTAAGTAGATTGAACATAAAACAGTTAAGTTGTCCCAAAAACTCAAGAATTATAGTAATTTGGACAAACAGCAAACATCATTATTTGAGTGCAATTGCACATTATTGCTGCATGCTAAATGAAAAATGTGATGCCACATACAAAACAAGTCACACTGTAAAGTTGAACTATCTAGTCACTTCAATTTTGTGGTAGGCAATCAGATGCTACCCTGGCCAAATGGGTATATTTAAATACTAATGAAAGCTGATGAGAATTGATCTACTTTTATATTGTTTCTGTTGGCACAGAGGTGGAAATATTTTGAAAGGAATGCGATTCAAAGTTCTGGATGTTCAGAGAGAAGTTGCATAAAATCAGCTGAACTAGTTTTATCTGGCTAAAACTTGTAAACCGGACTCAGAGCACAGAAGAGACGTCAGGATTAGCAAATGAGCAATGGAGTTCCCTGTTCACTTGATATAGTGACTTTCTCAAGCTTTTCAGTGACGCATACAAATGTACAATTACTGCAGCTAGCAAACTTCCTTTACTCGCTTTTTTTCAAACAGTCCCACACTGCATAGCATGCTCAAATATACCTTCACATTAACGTTTATTCACCCTTTAAATTACTTGTAAGTCGGTCAAAAGGTTAAGATATACCACACTCACACAAACAAATTAAAGTACATAATTCCATTCCTTAAGAGCTTATCGTGTTCTCCACGGGTAAAATGACTTCACATGCAGCTGCCTATAATATATAGGTCCTGCCCCAAGTACTAATTCAGACACCTTTTACATATTTACGACTTGAGGCTTTTAAATCGCCTTTACATAAGGGGGAAAAAAACACTGGTACTAATCTTGTTAAAAGTGTTGCTATCATGTGGCCAGAGTCAGAAATACTGGCAATCATGCACTGAAATGGAAAATGTTCACTTTAGTCTTCTCTGATAATAAGCAAACACTCCATCCCCAACAAAACTATACCATTTTACACTGAATTATTAGGTAAATTCATGAACCCTCAGTTTCACAGACAAGGTTTAAGGCTAGTTCTAAATTGTATGTTTGAAACTTAGCTCAAAATAATTTGCTGTGGCATATCCTAAAATACATCCGTTCCATTGATTTGTCTCAAGATGCACACATGTAACGTGTTTTTTTTAAACATGTTTTTAGAAAATCAGATTTTTAGATTAAGTTCCCTAATTTAACTAAGGCATATCTTGGCTTAATGAAAAATGTACTCACTATTCATTCTCCCTCAAGTGTTTCCAAAACTGTATAAGTTGCTTTCGTCTGTTGAATACTAAAAAAGAAATTTTGAAGAAAGCTGAAAACTTGTAACCGTTGACTTAGTAGGAAAAACAAATACTATGGAAGTCATCGGTTACAGGTTTACAGCTTTCTTCAAAATATCTGCTTTTGTGTTCAACAGAAAAAAGACAGTCAAGCAGGTTTGGAAAAAGTTAAAGTAACGATGATGAGTTTTCAGTTTTGGGTGTACTGTCCCCTTATCTGGGAAACCAGGCTATAATGTATTTCTAGCTTCGTTTCCACATTCTAACAAGTCATGACAATAATTTTTTTAATTTATATTAATAAGTTAATGAGGTTTCAGCAAAATGTTTTAATTTATACAAAGTTTAACATAGTATTTTAGTCAGTTTGACTGATGTAAGTTGAAATGACTAGAAAAGGTAAGGCAGCAAGTATTGTTTTACAGGGTAATGTTTTCGAAATGTGTTTACTTTTGCTGCTTGTTCAAACTACTTATTTAATGAGTTTAACCAACATAATTCTTAAGGTTTTTTTTAGACAACTTAATTGTTTTATGTTCAATCCGCTTAAATTTGTAAAAACGATTAATTTAGCTTAATTGAATTGTGTTGGGACAACATGAAGCAATTGTCTGGAACTTAATTGTCACTCAAACTCAAACAGTGTTTAACATGTTGTGCCAGGTTAGTAGGTGGTCTTTTGTGGTTGTTTGTTTATTTTATTTGAATCTTATTTTTTGTAATGATACATTTTTACTACCAACATTTATTTTGTTAGTAAAATTTAAATTTAAGCGTTTTCTGCAAACATTTCCAAAGACCACTCTCATGCAGCCCCCCAGAAAGAAATCAAATCAAAAGATTTTCCTTTATCCAATGAAGGGTTCAGAGAAGTGGATGAGCTCAAAATGTTTTAGATGGCCTTCATGAAGAGTTTTCCACTTCCACTGTAATTTGGTTTACAAAAACATCTTAATACCAAGTGTAAACGGGGACTTAGATGTAATGGTCCCATTGAGGTTCATGCTGAAGCATTCCTCCTCTGATCTACAAATACATACAGTTGAAGGCAACCTTATTAGCCCTCCTGTGAAATATTTATTATTCATTCATTCTTTCATTCATTTTCCTTTGGCCTAGTCCCTTTATTCATCAGGGGTCGCCACAGCGGAATGAACGGCCAAGTTATCCAGCATATGTTTTGCACAGCGGATGCCCTTCCAGATGCAACCTAGTACTGGGAAACACCCATTAACTCTCACATTCACACACATACACTACGGCCAATTTAGTTTATTAAATTCACCTATATAGTGCATGTCTTGGACTGTGGGGGAAACCGGAGCACCTGGAGGAAACCCATGTGAACATGGGGAGAAGATGCAAACTCCACACAGAAATGCCAACTTACCCAGCCAGGACTTGAATCAGCGACCTTCTTGCTGTGAGCCGACAGTGCTACCCACTGAGCCACCGTGTCGCCTGAAATATTATATTTTATATATTATATATCACAGTGCTTCTATTATATTTTTCTTCTGGAAAAGCTTTTTTTAATTTTGGCTAGTAAAATTAATTAAGGTAAAAACTGCTAAGGTCAATATCATTAGCCCTCTTAAGCAATTACTTTTTTCAGTTGGCTACAGAACAAACCACTTTTGTTCAATGACTTGCCAAATTAACCTAACTTGTCTATTTAACCCAATTAACCAACTAAAGCCTTTCAATTGCACTTTAATGCTAGTACAATTCTTGAATACTACTAAAATCTTGCAAAATAACTAGTAAAATAAAATGGTCTGTCATCATGTCGTCATTGTTCTCTATGCAGCAGTTAGCTAGTGAAACAATGATTCTGTTTGCCAGTCTGAATGTTGGATAGAGTATGACAGGAAGGAAACAAACATTCCCTTATAGGTTATCAATCACCTGTCTCTCAGTTGATGTTTTGATGTAGAAAATCAACTGACGTAGAAAGATTCTGAGGTATTGGCGTAAATAAAGGGTAAAGAAGATTTCACCACAGATCCTTTCACCCTGTGGCAAAATGCTACTGTATGGCTCATCTTAATGCCGGTAACATTAAAGTTACGTAAGTTTTAATAACTAATTTTGTTCTGCTTCTTCATTGCTTTTGATTCCATATTGTCCAGGTACTCAAGAAAACCAGATATTAAAATCAAGACGCTCCAATTCAAAACGTTTTGATAAATCTGGTGCTGGACGATCATTTCTAAGGGAAACTATTGCTTGCAGACAGGAATTTGAATCTGTAATTAAAAGAAAGTTTCTTTGTACCGCAACTTGATGTATTCCAAAGCCAATAATAGATTTGTTTCTGCTGTAAAAATGTAACTGAATTTGGAAATTGAGATTCCTTTTTTTATGGTGGTTCATCACAAATGCTGATGATACACGTTCTTCCAATTTAGAGCAAAGACAAAATAAAGTTATTAAAACTTAAGTTTTAAAATGTGTTGAAAAAAATATCTCAGTTAAACTGTACTTTGGAAATATTTGAAAAATAATTCACATTTTACAGGAGGGCTTATCATTTAGACTTCAACTGCATCGTTTATGAGAGTTATTTTACCGGCATTTAGATGAGCCATACAGTAGCATTTTGCCACAGGGTGAAATGATCTGTGGTGAAATCTTCTTCACCCCACAGCACTATATTTACACCAATACCTCAGAATCTGTCTACGTTAATTGAGAGTTTTCTACGTCAAAACATTAACTGACAGACAGATGATTGATACTATGAGAGAACGTTTGTTTCCTTCTCGTCATCCTCTATCCTACACTCAGACTGGCAAACAGATTCATTGTTCTCATGAAAAAATCCCATTGGCTCCTTTTAGGCACTATTTTGTTTTTCTCTGGAAAGCCAGTCATCTGATTCAAAGCAGTCATTTACCGTAAACTAGGAGTTAACCTGTCTGATCAGGTAGTTCTAGCAAGAGTGAATCACTTTTTTATATTTTTCAGTGACATCACAGTTGCCTCCTACACTAAGGTCTACGATTCAGAGAAAAGAGTGCTGAAGAAAAGCATTTGAAGCGTCCAGATCTGTGCTGCGGTTACTCGTCTCTCATTGTTTCTGCAGCTGTGACTGTGCTTTTCTTACGGGGTCAGATTGAAGCCTTCGGGGCAACAGCTGATGGATAAAGATCACACAAAAATTATAACAATTATACCTCATCTGCTCGTATGGCCTCTTTTTCTCCCTCTATTCGCTCCATGAAAAATAAACACACTGATTCTCTTTTATGCGTTTAGTAAATGAGTTTGTCTGATTTTTTTTTTCTCCTGTTGTTCCCCAGTCTCACCCGGCAGAGGAGGGCGCTGATTATATATACTGTAATTAAATTTCATTATGTGGTTTTCCTGACATCGGGGACAAACATCAGCCACTTATTTTGACCCAGAGAGCCGCCTTTCCTCATTTTACATAACAGAAGTTCATTTTTTTGTCCTTCTGTCTCTCTCATTGACTTTCTTGGATAAAAACGCTCTATTGTAGTATTTTAAAGCAGCATGAGATCAGTTCTGCATTGTGACTCTGTTATAGCACTTATGTGGGTGAAGATGTGGCTTTGGTTTGGAGATTAGTCTCTCGTAAGGTATAAAGCTAATCAGGAGGTACAGACATGCAGATGTGTCCTCTGTAAAATTTACAGCGATTTCTTTCTCGCCAAAAAACCCAGAAAAGAAGCACTGAGAACAGAAAAAAATTTCAATGAAAACATGAATGAATAAGGGGCTGTTTATACAACTAAATACGGGAAGCTGTTTATGAGTTTTAGAAAGTCGTTTACACAGTAACAACTGTCTGAAACAACAAAATCCAAAAATGTTATGGAAACTAACTGTATTTCCATCCAAAGTTGTGAATTTAACTAATGAAATTAAAATATTGAATAAAACCCATGTGTTCAAGAGAATACAATCGTCCATTTCTGTAAAATTCATGAAATACATTAATAACATATTTGTCAGTAACATTTCTGCAGTCTTTATCAACTATAGTAAATAAATTGCACCTCAGATTGGCAAATGCAACATGCAATGACTGTCATATTTCTGTCACGTTATCTTGCATTTGGATATTGATGCTTGATGTTTAGGAACACAGTTGTGTGAGATAACTGTACTTTTTTGATGAGGACAATGTACTTTTACTTTGTTTGCAGTGTCTTTTTAACAACACTTGAAATGGTGTGC
>CAIGQW010053631.1:7063726-7091032 GCA_903798125.1 Danio choprae
TTCTATCTGGTCTCTTTTTTAATGCAATATCCTAAAATATCAGTTGTGTGAGAGTAATTGACAACCATAAGGACAATGGCTGTACTACAGGACTGTTTCTTTACAAAGTTGATTGTGTTGACAGCATTGTTGTCTGTTTGCAAAACTTTTTTAAAAAATGCAAAGCTACTAAATGTTATGTTTTTGTTTGTTTGTATTTGTGCATTGTTGAAGAGTAAAGGTACCCTAATAATACAAATATGTTTTATTTAAATTATTATTTAATTTTCGATTCGTAGAACTACATTTATTCGTCTAAAATCAATTTAAATGAAGTCCTAGAGTAGGTCTAGTGAACAAGAAATCACATGAATTCAAGTTTAGTTTTTTTGCAGGGTTCCTCTCTTCGTTTTGCTCTGTGAGCTTGTGAACATCCGTTAGAGAAAGCAGAAATAATGTTCTGCTGTCTTGTGCTTACTTTTCTCACATGGCGAGGACGACTTGCAGATACCATCTGACACAACAAACAAACCTCTGCATTAGATTATAATGGCTTTTGGCATTCATATTGTGAAATTAAATTCGATTTAAAGTTCCAGAACATTCCGCAACCTGTACATTAGAGAATGAATTTAACTTCATGTTGAAATCGCTTTATATTTTGGAGGCTTGATAAACAATAGCCTACAACTGAGCTTGCATGCAGGAGTAGGTTAATGTGCGGCTCTTTTTGTTTTACTCCAAAGAGAAAGATCATTCACCTCAGGATAGCTAAACGGCCAATGCCTATCCAACAGAACAGCCCCTTTGCGAGGGTCCAGCTCTCTTTTGGCGCGGCGCCGATGGATATTTCACCCAACAGATGGGTTTCGTCACCATGCAGCTCTGTTTATTCGCACAAACATAATCTTAAAAAGTGTGAAATTACTGCGGAGAGATCTGGGACGCTGCTGGCGCACTAACATGGAACAATACTTCCATCTAGTGGTGAGCGGGAGATGCTTGTGTTTACGCATCCGGCAAGTTAAATGTTAAAACTGTTTTATTCTATAAAGGTCTGATAACATGACTTGATTCTATTGTCATTTAGATCATTTTGATTTTTCGGAAAATAAGAATTAGTCAAAATGACCAATGTTTTTATTTGTTGTAATTGAAAATTTGGGGATTTCCACCAAATGTCTTAACTCCTTTGAAGTTAAAACATTGGTATTGTGTTGTCAAAAAATGAATATGAACATGTCAGAAAACATGGCACGTAAATGACAATATAGGTAAGTATTTGAGTGAATCAGTGTAGACCACTGACTTCTTCCAAATTTAAAATAAAAATGTTGCAATATAAATATACGCATACATTTTTAGACAGCACAGTACCAATGGTTCAGGAGATGGTTTCTGTAATTTAAAGAAATGTTATCAGACCTTTTGCAAAATAAAACAAATATTTTATCCAAACCCATACTTTGAAGGCATTGTGAGGTCTCTCAGCGTGTATATGGTGTTTAATAGACCATTAGATTTGTTCTAAGCAGAATCATTTAGCACATATAAAACTTTGGGTTGCACATGTGAGGTAGATAAACGAGTTTATGAGTTCTTTGGCTCTTTGTAGATATGGAGCCGTTATCAGTGAAATGATACAAGGACCGACAGCAGCCGCCACAGTACTAGAGGAAACCTGCTGGAACAGGAATCAACCTTTATACACCCTAATTATTCACTTTATTCAATGTATTGCTGACAGACAGAGAGAGAGAGAGAGAGAGAGAAAAATGTGTGTGTGTTGAGTTTTTTTTTCTTACGTAAAGTGTTTCAGATCCATAATGTTGAAATCGTCTCTGATCTGCTGGCTGTATGTGATTTTGAAACATGCTGATTTGAGATGAATTATGGGTCCTCTCAGGACAGTTGTTGAGGAGGGTTGCCACACGTAGGGGATTTGGAAAGGAAGACCCAGGGTCTCTAGCTCTCATTCGACACACTGCACAGGGTTAGGAGAGGTCAAACATGCGCTACAGCCAAAACTCTGTTGAGTAAGAAAGAACAAAGAAATAAAGTGGAAATAAAATAAAGTAGTTGAAAAATAAGAGACTTTTTGTAATGCTTGTGCTTTATTTACTGTTTCACATAATTTATTTATCTTGTATTTTTTGCAGTATTGTTTGAAAGGTTGGATTTTGTGATGAATTCATTAATTTATTTATTTTAAGAACTTTCTTTACAAAAAAAAATCATGAAGAAATGTATGCGGTTTCCACAAAAATAATGACAGTTTTTGACTGGACTTCATCACTGACAATAATAGGACATTTTTAATGAGCACCAAAGCAGCATAGAAGCATTTCTGAAGGATTGTGTAATACTAAAGACTGGAGTAATGATGCTGAAAAATCAGCATATATCACAGTTGTAATTTATTTTTTATTGAAATCCTATTTTACCGTATTTTATAAAATAAATGCATCCTTTTATAAGAGTCTGTGTTTAAAAACATTTAAATCACTAGCATAATTAAACATTTCGCCACATGCTAGAATATCAAAATTTATATTTAGATAGAAAAAACTGTATTTACTAGTTACCATTTGAACACTTTACAGAGAACAAAAAAACTGTGCCAAAATTATTAAATAAAATGTAAAACATTCAGGCTGAAATTCTTGGTTTTTAGTGTTTATGTAAATTGAGACAAATTTGTCTTTAATGCTTCGCTAACTGCACAGTTTTAAATTCCAGTGCAGAAGGGAAACATTAACACAAATGTTACAGTGTGCCTTGCTATTATTAAAACTATGTTTTTCTGATCTCATCTAAATGATGTCTTTTTTTTTCAGTGTCTGAATGTGTTTCTTCATTTATTTGTCCAAGCTGTTTTGAACTGTGCTATTGATCAGGGCTGTCACAAACATGAGGCTTTGTTTACTGTACTCTCCAAAATTAGTTTTGTTTTTATTTCTTTGAAAAATTGCTAATTTAATTTTATTGATCAAATATTTTTGTCTTGTATGATTTTTCATTAGATCACACAACATTTTGAGCTGCTGTATGGTCATGTTACAACGTGCTCCACCTCTGGGCCACGTCGCCACATTTCACTTCCATAATTCTGGGGTAATAATGACAAAAGTATACACTGTATTTATAAATCGAAAACCACATTTGTAAAAAAACAGCATGCTGGTAAGGTGTGTTTTGATTCTGGTTTGCTGGTCCCTTGCTGGTCTTTTGCTGGTCTTTTGCTGGTCCTTTGCTGGTCCCTTGTTGGTCTCTTGCTAGTCATATGCTGGTCTAAAAATAATTGGAGCAAATAGGCTACTCTGAACCATAAATGGATTCACATAAACATTCATTTTCTTTTTGGCTTAGTCCCTTTATTAATCTGGGGTCACCGCAGCGGAATGAACCGCCAACTTATCGAGCGTATGTTTTACGCAGCAGATGCCCTTCCAGCTGCAACCCATCATGGGAAACATCCATACACACTCATTCACTACGGACAATTTGGCTTACCCAATTTACCTTTAAACTTGTGGGGGAAACCGGAGCACCTGGAGAAAACCCACGCAAACACAGGGAGAACATGCAAACTCCACACAGAAATGCCAACTGACCCAGCCGGGGCTCGAACCAGCGACCTTCTTGCTGTGAGGCGATTGTGCTAGCCACTGCGCCACTGTGCTGCCCGGATTCACATAAACAGATGAAGTAAAAAAGTGTTTGCTGTGGCCTGTTCTCCCTTACATTTAAGTAGATAGTAATATTAATTAATTTCTAGTTAGTTTAGGGTTTGTTCATAAATCCAAGGTTTCTGAGATGGACCCGTTCAGACAGATCTGAAGCTCCATATCTACAAATTCACTCTTAATACAGTTTGAGATTAGACATGGGCTATCCTGAAGGAGTTTATCTTTAACAAGATCAAATCTGCTCACTTTAGATTTATCGATTATTCAGTGTTGGAACTGCAGATGGATAAAACATATGGCTTGGGACTGACCGTTTGACATCCAGAATCTCTTCTTGCAGGGAGCAATGATTTCTATGAAACCAGAAGCGCGCTTTTGACCCACGAGGTGGCGCTGTCGACTGTAAACGACAGTTTTCGCGCGACAGTTTCTTTCGCTTTACGGCAGTGGCGTAAGTCCACATGGTCGCTCGTGTTGTGAGCTTACGCGAGTTTTACAGCACAACGGAATTGATATTACACGCCAAGTGTAGTCAAAACACAGATAATAATGGGGAAAACCAAGAATCCTAAATTTAAACGGCCACAGTTTTCTCCCGACGGCCTTGCAGCAACTGCTGTTAAAAATGCTGTTGAAGAAGCTGAAGATGAAGAAGACTCTCCGGCTGCTGAGCTACTGGAAAAAGTAAGCTGACATTACTGTCACAACTCTGAAGAGCTAACTTACTGCTATACTTTTACTTTATGAAGCAGAATATCAGAAATGCATAGATAAAACAGAATTAGCGTGACATGTCTAAAAACGGCTTGTGTATTGAGCGTGTCTAATGTTAGACATAATACCTAATGACACAATATGAAAATGTATGATATTGTTATAATGAAAACTTAGAAATGCCGTGAAAAAAGTATTCATCGTTTAATATTTTACAATGCATTTTAATAATATTCAGATGATTGTTGTATTCGCAGTGGTGTTTATCACAGCACTAAGTTCTTGAAGACACGTTTGGTAATTTGATATGAAACAAAGATTTGAACATATTAATCTGGCCAAAAACAGATTGAAAAAAATTTCTGATTCCTAGTAGGTCTATTGTTTGTTCAATTTTTATAACAAGTCTCCATTTGCTAACGTTTTAATTAATTAAACTTGATTGATGATGAAAATAACTTGTAAAACTCATATTACGTTTAGGTGATGTTAATATATTTAACAAGTAATTAAAATCAAACGTCGCAACTGTTTTTTTTTTAATAAAGTTAATGACTTATAAATTTAGCACAGCTATATTTTTGTAAATCAACATCAACATAACAGATATTTGTCATTACTGGTATTAGGTAATTTATTAATGTCTTTTTTATGAACTACTGAAACCTTTTTGAAATTACAAATAAACTTTGTATTGCTTTTGCAATTTAATTGGTTTGAAACTTTGGGTTTCTCTGAACCTTTCTGTTCAACAAATCATAGTTGTTTTACCATTACTATAGCTTTTATTTTTACAGCTTCATTTCATATCAATATTGTGAAGTACCGTACATCATAAGTTTCAGTGAAAATTTAATGCCTTCATATGCGCAAGTGCGTCTGCTCTTTGAATGATGGGATGAATGGATAGTAGCAAGTTGAATAGAGGAAACAAGTCAGCAAGCTTCCAGTTCACAGCTGAACTGACTGGTGTGTCTGTCAAGCAAGTTGTTGTTGGCTCATCAACTATGAACCAGCCAGTCTTTCTCTGCCCCTATTGAGGAATTCAGATATACCTTACTTAAATGTGTTTCTAGTTGCAGAGTCCCTCAGCAGATGTGCGTGAGTATGCCTGTGCCAGTATCTCTCGGATTGTCCAGCAGAATCAGACCATTCCAGGATTCCTCCAGAGAGATGCAGTGAGGAAAATAGGACCTTTATTGCTTGATCATAGCCTGACAGTCAGAGAAACTGCTACAGGAGCACTCAGGTACACACACACACAGACACACACGACACTGTATCTGAACTTCATAAACCGTAATTATCAATGGCAGATGGTGGGATTTGAACTGAAGGTGGCACATGTTGATGTAGAGGTCTGAGTATTCTCTCCCAAAGATTTGAAAGTTTCTTAAATGTTTTAAAGGTTTTTGTAACTTTTTTTAAACAGAAAGAATTAGGATGAGAATGTACATGCCTTTGGTATACTCTAAAACATAATAAATACATCATGGTAAATTTAATGCAGATATATATATGTTAAAGGGGCAGTAGGTGATCTGCCAAAATGCTAATCGGTTAGCATAATATCTTTGAAACACAGTCCCTCCCCTGCCGTCCAAAGCCATGCCTCCTGAAATAACGAATGCGTGCATCGGGACATGACAGCAGACAACCCACTAGTTCATGTCTTTCGGTAGTTAGAAATGTAGTTAGTGGTTGGCTGGCGGCGTGCAGGAATTACCCTTGTTACTAAGCCATACTTGCATGCTATTTCAGAGCGTTTTTTGTTTTTTTTACCAACAAAGGCAAAAGTCTTCTGTTATAGATTTGCCTCCCCTAGCTTTAACAGTTTTACAAACAGATTTAATTTGGCATCAGCAAAATTGCCTATTCTGAGACATGAATTGAAAGAAATAACCAGGGAATTTTACTGTCATAAAATGTTTTTGTCCTGTTTTTCGCCTTAAGGCCTCTATTGCCTCCATTGGCGACCTGCAGTGAAATATATAAGACTTTATTTCATTTTTTCTCCTGCAGTAGTTGGTCTAACTCTAATCAGCTTAGTGTATAACATTCTTGCTAGATTTATTTAATAAAACTACACTTATTTATTTAAAGGAATCTCAGTGCCAGCGGAGGTCCTGAAGTATGTGAGGACATGGTGAGACAGGATGTGCTGACGCCACTGTCTGCTCTTCTGAGGGAGGTATGAATGCTGAAGCAACTCAGTTCAAACTATGTTACTGACATAACGGTCTTCAACATGATGTAATTTAAAGGATTAGTTCACCCAAAAGTGAAAATCTTGTTTACTCACCCTTAGGATGTTGCAAAACCTTAAGAACATATTAAGATATTTTAGGTAAAATCTGAGAGCTCCCTTCATAGACCTAAATCAAGTCTAGAAAAATAATTTAAAAAAACTTCCTCAAAACAGTGCCTATTGGATTTGGTGTTTTGATCAGAATATTACGAAGCTACAAGACTACTTTAGTGCAAAATAAAAATAACAGTTTATTCAACAGTTTCTTCTCTTCAGTGTCAGTATAGGGTGTGCATTCACAAGCACTGTGCAATGATGTACATCTCAGAGGCCGGCGCATGACTTCCTCTGTTTGAAACAAACAAAAGACACATTCATTGTCATAGGTAATAGTGCAGTTAGGTTGACTGAACTGCTTAATAACCTTCAAAACAGAATGAAAAAAAAATGTAATAAGCTTTTATAAGTCATAATCTTGATATGATATTTTTGTCATTTCATTAATGTCTAGTTATATTGGAAAAAAGCTCTGTTTAATGAGTCTGAGTCTGTGTTGTGTGTTTTTGTGGAGAACAGTGCTGTGCTGGCTTTGGTGTGAACTCTCCTAAGAAGGGACAGAAACCCTCAGTGGAAGATGTCGCCAATGAAGCGGTCAATTTACTTTGGAACCTCTGGTAAGAATCGAAAAGCAAGAACCAAGTCACTTATGGGTGGTCAAGACTGATTGATGTTTACACCTTGCTTGTAGATGAACAAAGTTAATTAGTCTTAACAAATTTTGTGCGTGCGTGTGTGTGTTGTCCCCACCTGTGACCTGACAGCACATCATCATGCTTTATATATTGGCAGTATTTTGCATGGTGAAAATATGAGACTTATAAATTGTTTGATCTGTTGCCACATTGAAAGTCAGTTAGTAAAATATTGAGTTACATTTATAATACTGCTTGAGAAAAAAACCTAATATGTTCCATTCATATTCTCTGTGTTTTTTTTTGTTTTTTTGTGGATGTGGTTTTGTAGTGAGAGCAGCAGCACAGCAGTGTCTGTGTTTAACAAGGCTGGACTTGTGGATGTTCTTTTACAGTGTCTACAGAAGCACCCTCAGAATATGGAGTTGGCAATATCAGCAGGTGACACACACCATTTATAGTCGTCCATTAAAACCTTTAAGTTCCAGGAACACAACTTTTTAACAATGTTTTTAACATGATAAATTAGAATTCGTAAGCACCAAATCAGCGACAAGATCATGTGATTGTGAAAACTGGAGTAACGACTGCTGTAAATTCTGTTTTGCCATCTCAGCAATAGAAAAATATGTATATAAATGACATATATTTTAAGATTCAGTTTATGATGTATTTAAGGGAATATCTATAAGTGGGGTATGAAAATGATTTGTTTGGATTTTTTTTGTAAGTGCTTTGGCAGATGCTTGTTTTAATCAAGATTTCCCAAGTTAGAACATTAGTACATATGTAAACCAAATGCTTGGATACAGAAATATTTCAATGCTGATTTTCAGACTTTCTCATATTATCATTACTGCTGTTGTTTGTGTTTGTGTTTTCTTCTGCCTAGCCCACTGTTTGCACACCGTAACAGAGGAGAACTCAGAGCTGGTATGCAGTGGGAATGCAGCTGTGTTTGGGGTCTTGGACAACATTCTGTCCTCCACACACACCAGTATGGAGAACAATCTCCTGCGCACACTGGCTGCAGGTAAAACAACACATGACACTGGATCAATTAAATATGTGTGCACGTCTACTACATACGACCTTAAGTGAGGACTCAATACTAACATTTGAGAGCACTAGTGTCACTAAATTTTACAGATGGTGGCACCAGCACCTGACCTGGTAGTGCTGCACATGTAATATTAATGATAAGTTTTGCCTCTTAAAAATGTACATGTGACAGTAGCTTAAGCTGACAGAAACTGAATCTTGAGTTGGGTTGCAGGTGTAAATTAAGACTCATTACCCAGAAATAGTTCCATCTGTAAAAATAGTAACACCCTCATATTTGTACATTTGTGGATCAAAACCACAGGTATAGCACCTCAATACCATAGTAAAAAGTAGCGTAAATATATGGCTTTTACATTTATGAAAAATAGTAGCCCTAAAACGTTGTGGTAACGCATTTGCATAACAACTCGTATTACTCATCAACTATTCTCTAATTATATTCACTTACTTTTCTAGTAGCATATAATAAAATTCAATACAAAAATACCATGTTTATAAGGTCACGTTAGTATTACTGCAGTAAAATCATTGTTAATATTGATGGTGTGTGGACTGAAATGGCTTCTGATTTGATCAGTGTTACTGTATTGGTGCATTTAGCATTTCATTTTTCTAATGCAGAAAAGAATAGTAATAATAATAATAGTAAAGTAAATTGGTAGTTGTCTCAGCGTGACCTCAAGCAAAATAAATTCATACTAAAAGGAAAAAAGTTTTGTCTCAGTCTGGAGCTATTTTTGTATAAATGGTTGGGTGGTAAAATAGTATGTAATGGTCTACCGAATAAATTGTCAACTGTGACAGATTTTTAAAAATTTGCTGTATACCACGAAATGTTAATTAGTGGGCAGACCTAACTACATGAGCCTGAATGAAGCAAGACACTGCTCATGAGACTGAGGGAAGCTCTTTTAGCAACATCAGGTCAACAATCCAAGGTGAACTTTTAACTGTGGTTTAGATGAACTGTTTGGTATTACTGACCTAAAATTGCTGGGTCTGAGTGCCTGGCCCATGAGAAATTTATTCAGAGACTGCTGTGTTATTAAATTAATGAAGAAGTTAGTTCTGTCTAGGAACAAAGCATCAATTAGGATCATGAAATTACAAGTCTGATTTTCATTTATTTTGAGAAGCTAATGCTTATGGGGACTACAATTCTCAAAACTGACCCTGTAAATGAACCTCTAAATTAACACTTTCAAAGACACACAAACAGAATGGATATCGGCATCAGCTTGGCCAAAAGAAGCAAAAATCCAATAATGTGCATCATTATTATATTTAAGAAGGTCAAAAAAAAGTCCTTTTCATTTATGAAGTATTTGTTTATTGCATCTCTATTTTGTTGGTTTTCTGGAATAACTACCTTTTAAAATAACTATATTGTAAAGTACAGTATATCGTTACTATGACAAAATTATTCATACTGTGAAATAGAATTTTGGTCATACCGCCCACCCCTAAGTTAAAGCATGAATTTGATGGATGTTTCATATGTTTAACAGTTGTCTGTCTTTCCTCTGTCCTTCAGGTTCTTTATGGAATCTGAAGAGCGGTCTGTCCTCAGCTCAGCAGTCTCACACACTGACTGCACTGGCCAGCACACTCTCACACAGCCTCAGTCTGAACGCAGGAGAGCTCATCCCACAGCTATGGCGAGCTGAATCTGCCCGTCTGTCTAAAGACATCACATCTGTCACAGAGTCACATCACACCGACCAGCGGCATGCAGGGCTTCAGGCCGAAGAGATGGAGGAGGAATTGAAAGATGAGAAGATGAATGGAGGAAAGCCTAATGTACAAATGACAAAAAACAAAAACGACATCTCAGATCTGTTGCCTGTAAGTTAAAATCTGGCATGTCTTGTCTTTATTATTATTTTTTTAATATTTATTTATTTATTTTTTTTGCATATTTATAAAATTCATGAATATTTGTGTTAGTCCACGGAAAAGTAATGTTATTGTTTACTAACATGATTGTTCACTGTGGAAAATCATAATATGTGCATCAGTGGAATGAGACTGGAGGAGTTCATTTTAATTGAACGACTTATTCATCTTAAATATTTATCTGTACCTCGCATCTGTTGTGTGATCTCAGAAGACTTTAATATAGTGAAATATTTCGAATATACCATATGTAATCATTTTAATATCTGCAGTGCTTTATTATGCGTTTATTTATTTTGTGCGGTTTAGCAGTAACACAGTATATATTACACACAATATCAGATTTGGTCAAAGAATGGAAGTCTTAAAGCGGATGCCAATACTGAGCATTAGATTGGTGCATCTCTACATTTATATCATCCTGAGGCCCGCTACAATCACTGGATTAGAGTGCATATGGAGGTCACGGATGCATATTAAAGTAAGTCTCGACTATATTCCTCAACAGACGGACTATTGGCTGAATGTGTCACATGACTTAGATATGACCAGTGTGAAGGCAGGCTTTCCTCCTGCACTCTTCCCCCCTCACCCCATATAAACTCCAGTGACGGCACATCTGTCCCTCAGAGCCAGATGGTCCTCAATCTCTAAACACAGTGTGACTGTCTCCACTTGTGTTTATGAGTGTGTAGGGCTGCTGTAACCTCTCTGAGCTCCTTTTGGTGTTTATTTGCCCATAGGGTGTTCTGGATGTTGTCCTCATTGAAAGTTCAAGGTGAGATTTGATCAAGCGCCTCATATTTGTGACCTAATTTGTATATTGAGCCAAGAGTGCTGGAATCACTTTCAATTAGATGTAGAGCTTTGATTTCTACTATAACAGATCTCTCCCGGGTGTTTATCTTTTTACTTGTGAATGTCAGACCTCGAAGAACTGAACAATATAAGTGAACTGGAAATTATTAGCATATTAATGATGGTGGAGCCTCAGAGCCAAACCTACTGCACTGACTATGCAATCGTCACAAAACAATGGTAGTCTGAAGGTGTTTACCAGTTGGAGTACATTTTTTAAACATTGTCAATTTTTTTTGTCAGCAGGGGTCTCCAATCTTATTTGAAGCACAGATCAGTGTTCGCACTGACCAATTTGTTATGGTCCATGCGTATCCTCATAGAAAGCAATGTTTGAATTCAAACAAATGTGGAACGGCACTTTGCGTCTGGTGTGTGAGGTGCACAAATATATATATACTGGTCCTTAAAAGTGAAACTCACAATAGTAGTACTGCATAAAGAGTACTTCTGCATTTTTGCGGCCCAGTAGCAACTCTTTCACAACCCAGTACTGGGCCGTGATCTGTTTGTGTTGCCGAACAGCTCCCTTAAAGGGACAGTTCACCAAAAAAAATGTAAGTTCTGTCATCATTTACTCATCCTCCACTTGTTCCAAACTTGTTTGAATTTTTTTGTTCTGTTGAACAAAAAGGAGGATATACTGAAGGATGTCTGAAACCATCCATTGACTTCAGTAGTATTTTTCTTCCTATTATGGAAGTCGATGGCTGATTTTTTTTTTCCAACATTCTTACAAACATCTTACTTTTTTGTTCAACAAGAGTTTAAGTGTCCTAAATCAATTGAACCATCACTATATGTGTTTGGAATGGGTGACCCTCAACAAATGCTTTTTGTTTGTCTGTGTGCCTGTGGGTTTATAGAGAGACAGACTGGAGTTGCGAGAGGCCAAAGCACTGCTGTCAGCACAGCAAACGTCTCTGGAGATCATCGTCAACATGTGCTGCTCCGATGGTGAGTGTGTGTGTTCATAGGCGAGCTGGTGCTTCAGGGAAGACTTGAATATTGTAGCCAGTAAATGTGCTAAAAATTGGAGGAAGGATTTCATTGTGTCGGCGAAGATGAGGCAGAGGATAATGTGACAGGATTTTTTTGTCTCTCTCTCTTCCTCCCTCTCTCCCTCTCCGTGTGTGTAGAGCCCTCCGATGATGAATGGGAGGAGATGTCCAGCAGCGATGAGAGCGAAATGTGTGCTGATGGGATGTCAGACACTAATTCCAGCTTGTTCTCTCCTCTCTGTCTGTCTGCTGAACTTCACACAGTCCTGCTTAACCACAGCATACCTCAACAGGTACATTATTAATAGCAAAAAGTAACTTTTAAAGATCTTTAGACAATTGCACTGGGAAACAAAACAATAATAAATTACATCATCATTTTTGTAAGGTAGCCAGAGGGTACAGCAAGTACAGCTTCCATATTCTGTGTTTGGAAACCTTGAACTATTTTTATCCAGTGAATTAAATATATTGGAACCCAGTACAAAACTTTAAAGGAATACTAAAACATGTTTCACCTACAAATTCACATTGAAAGAATGCATCAACCTTTTGTTCTCTCTTATTAAATTAAATTATTTATTCACTTTTTTTTTTGCCTTCATAAAAACTACAGAACCTTGGAGAGTGGAAATCCATAAAAAATGTATCTGACAACCCTTGAAATACACAAAGAAGTGTCAAAAGCACAAAAAGCTGCCTGTAAACTACATTTAAGATGCTGTTCTTGTGTCACAGATATGTGCGTTCATTTCACTAAATGATTGCTTTCAGGTGTTGAAGAAGGCAGAATTCCCCAGTGCTGCTGCTCTTGAGCTCTTTAGCAAAGATTCGTCCTGGAAATGTCTCTTGAAAAAGTAACATACTCTTTTTATAATGGCTTGTAGAGTTATACAAATATAGGAAAATCCAAATCTGACACTGTTGTGCTTTGTTTCTTCTAGGATGCAGCGAGTACAGTGTCGGGCACTAACGTGTCTCCATAATATCCTCTCCTCTATGGACACAGAGTCTCTTGGTGGTGCTTCAGGTCTGCAAGCTGTGGCTCAGCATCTCTCCTCACTGGTCTTCAGCTCAGCAGGTAGACATCTCAGATTTGTTTTTTATTATGGATACTTTTGTGGTTTTATTTACTTTAAGCAATGCAGTTGCTTACTTTCTGTTATTATAAATTAATTTCTAGAGGTATTAAAGGATGAGGAGTTCCTGGAGGCTGTGACCAGTGCTCTCCGCTCTCTGCTACAGATCATGGCTACCAAAAACATCTCTCAGGTGAAAACCACAATCTTTATTTATTCATACTTCAGTGAAATTATTTTTGAGTGTTTGTGTGGAAAAACACTGTGTGTGTGTGTGTGTGTGTGTGTGTTTGTGTTTGTGTTTGTGTGTGTTTTTTTAAATGAATTCTGCAGTGTATGACTCCACACCAGCTAATGGGTTTTTGTGAGGCTGCCACCAGTTGTGATCTGGTCAGTGTGAAGGTTAACGCTCTTGCCATTCTCGGGATCACAGGAAGCTCACTTGCCAAAGAAAAAAACACAGCAGATACTCTGCAGGTAAATACTGATTGTTAGAATGTTACAAAAATCTGCAGTACTGCTCTGACACCCACACAAAATATTTGCTTTAGCAAAACTCTTTTTGTTGTGCAAACAGAAAATATATTGTCAAAATATGATGTAATTGTTAGTTTTTTATCTATTAATATAAGTTTATCTGTTGATATTCTGGAAAATGCACTCACTTGTAGGGTATACTTAAAGGGATAGGTAACTAAAAATTTAAAAAATCTAATTTCCTCACACTTAAGTTGTTCTAATATTTATGAATTTCGTTATTCTGAAGACTCTCAGAAAAAAGCAACCTTTGAAATCCATAGTAGGAACAAAAAAATACTACGGATGTCAGGGTAGTTTTTTCCCCCAACATTCTTCAGTTTATCTTCCATTGCGATTAACAGAAGAAAGAATATCAAACATGTTTGAAACAAGTGAAGGATGAGTAAATGACAGAATTTTCATTTTTGGTTGAACCATCCTTTTAAGTATAGCATATTTTATAAATGTAAAAACACAAAACCCCATAGACAGATATATTTTGCTTAGATAACTTGAAATATCGGGTCATTCTAAATGCATTCTTATGCAGGCAATGCTTTTTAGATATTTAAGACTTTTTAAAAAAAAAATTATATTTGTGTTGTATTAAAATAAGCTCAACACTAAATAAAATGCTGGGTGTCACACGTTCGATTTGTGTTGGGACGACATGAAGGACGTTACCTTAGTTTTAACAAATTTAATTGAACTGAACATAAAACAATAAAAACAAATTGTCCCAAAAAACGCAAGAATTGTTTTCAGCTCATTTTCAATAAGTAGTTTGAACAAACAGCAAACGTCATTTTTTGAGTGAATGGCAGCTCTCACAATATTATCATAGACAAAAAAATATTGCATAGCTTTAGTTTTTTTTAATCCATTGTTGTTCATTGAATATTTTCAGTAGAATGCATTTACTGAATTACACATTGCTACATTTATATCGCATTCTACGGCACTTTAATACATTATAAATATTTTGATGTACAAATTAAACGTATGATAAAATGTGTCTGTGCTTTCTGAAGTTAATCACTGAACAATATTGTTAGAGTATATTTGCCATAACATAGCATGTATTATTGTCCCTATCTCTTTTTGCAGCTGATTGGAAATGCATTACTAAATGTTGCAACAAAGGACGCAAACCTGGTAGTGTGTGGGGAAGCTCTGGATGCTCTCTTCGATGTATTTGCCGATGGTGATGAAGCGGAGAAAGTTGGAAAAAATATTGACCTGCTTTCTTCTCTCAAAGCCCTTCAGCCAGGCTTTAGAGCCAAGGTTTGTTTAAAGCCAACAAGAGATATTACCAGGAGTGTACAAACGCACTCATACATCGCATTCACACACCCAAGCTGTAATATTAAATCAGAAAAACCTCCCAATACATGTTCAGGCTTGAGCTCAAGGTTCAAGCTTGGGTTCTGTTGCATAAGCATATCTGCCTGACAGAAAGAAGCTCTGAAAACCAGCTCAACAGATCTGTTTTGGTTGGCTGATCTTCTACTTTATAACTTTAAAGTACTTTTTCAGCTGCTTTTATCCATTCACAGCATGGCCATTGCCTGTATCCATGTATTCTAGTATGTTCTTTGGCCTTTAGATGGCAGGCTTTTCACAGTTTAACCATTTGTTTCCTCACAGCTGCGAAAAGAAGGCAGAGGAAAATACAGCCCTGATCAGCTTTGCGTTCTGGACAACATAAGGATCAACCTGAAGAGATTCATCGGCTACTTGGAGAACCTGCAGAGAAAATGAGATTTCAGTGATCAGTAGAGAGACTTTTTTTCTGTTTTATTTAGCGTTTTCTGTTTATAATCCTTTTTGGTTTTAAGTTTATGCAAGAGTGTTTATGTGAGCAATTGCAGATAAAAAATAATGTTTGTAAAACCTAACATATAAGTGCTTTAATTAAAGCATTAACTATCATAATGTCTCTTGTGTTATTTTAAGGATTAAAAGCATAGTTCGCCCAAAAATGTACATTTTTCATCATTTACTCACTCTTCATTTGTTCCTGAGTTTTTTTTTTTTGTTTGTCTTTTTTTGTTGAACACAAGATATTTTTAAAATTTTGGAAACCGGCAGTCATTGACTTGCATATTATATTTTATTCATAATATGGTTGTCAGTGACTACTGGTTTCTAACATTCTTCAAATTATCTTCTTTTGTGTTCAACTGAAAAAGAAACCTTTAGATTAACCACTTAAGGGTGAGTACATTTTTATTTCTGGGTGAACTTTACCTTTAAGATGCCTTTTGGCTATATTGGTTTTGGATAAATTTCAGTGTGTATGTTAAACTGCAAGAAAAACAATGCCACCCTGTCCCATAAGAGAGTTCTCTTTAAACCCCAGGTTATTCTGGCTTTGGTAAAGCTTTTTTTTTTCCTGAAAGAGGAGTATCTGAGAAATGATGATAGATCTACGCCTGGAGATTACTTTATGAACACTGCTATGTTGCTCAGTTTCCCCTCAGACCTAGTCCATCATAATGTGAGAACAGCAAAACGCTTTTATGTAGCACTTTATGGCCCGCACCACAGCAACAGTAGATTATCAGATGTTTATTAGTTGTTCAATCCTTCATAAACCTGTCTGTGGAGAAACCTATGTTATCTTAGGCTTACTTATCTTAATATACCTAATAAACAGTCATGATTCATTAGCTTTGCAGATTCGTTTGTAGAAAATAAAGTATAAAACAAAATACTCCTTAACTTCTTTTTCAAGCTTTCTATTTAGAATCTACTTTTAAATAAATGAGCCGTAGGAGTCAGAGGACATGTGGACAAACTATAAAAAATGAGAAATATATATATAACGCTGAATTTAATAAAAACATTAAACATTTTGAGATTAATAGACAAAAAATAATTATAAATAATTATAAAATCTAATCAATGAGGAATGAAACAAAATATGAGTGAAATAAGTAGTCAAAAAATTACACTAATCATTTTCATCATTTGCATCGTATTAAAAATGAAAAACATCTTTTGCCCTTTTTAACATCAAGTACATATTTGCACATATCACACAATCATAATTGTTTTATTATTGCACTGTCGCTTTAAACGGCACAAAGATACACTAGTCTGGCGGACCTGTCCCACTGTAATAATACTGCTGTTTATATTCTATTCGCGGACTCCTGTTCCCCGTAATCTAATTTCTGTCAGTGCATTACAAAATAATCCAATTAGGAGATAACAGTGAGACCCCCGTGCGCTAGATATACGGCTCATTGGATTAGCGCCACCTTTTACAGGGTACATCTGAAACATGACACAGACGAGAGCTTCATATTACCACAATGTATCAAACCCGCTGTTGTTGTTACGTAACACAGAAGCTGTAACGTGCGCTCTTGCGTAACTCGCAGTCCGCGCGCCCCCGTTTCACGCTCGCTCGCGCCTGGCTGAGCATGCGCAGTCGCGCCGGGGTCTGTCCGCCATTGAGACACACGATCTCAGATAGAAACGGGTCAGAGGCAGTGACACAGACGACACTCACGTTTCTCCAGTCCTCGTGCTCGGAAGTTTGACGGTGACCGTTTTTTAAAGCAGAACGTCTTTTTACAGTCCGTTCACAGTGGTGTTCTCCCGTCCCCGAGAGGCGTTGATGGACCCGCACAGGATATTTTAGTCGCTGTCTAGGGCGAGCGAGTGAGCGTGTGTTCCCGTTAGTGGGTTAACGTTAAGTGAACCGAGCCTGGCTCTGATCCGGGGGCAAGTGTGCCTGCAGCAGCTCAGCGTTTGATGGATCCGAGAATCGCCTGGTTTCAGCCAGAACAGCGCGGACCCGCCAACAACCTGTGGATGCACATCTGGGACACGACACAGACGCTGGGAAACCTCTACTTTAACAACAACTGCAACACAGTCAGCGCCAAACTGACGACCAACGGCGACGGTGCGTCGAGCAACGCGGCCGACAGCAGCAGCGGCAGACCCAAGGACCATCAGGGCATGTCTGGGTCCAAACCCGACAGCGAGGTCTCCGAACAACAGGACTTCATCCCTCTGGAAGCCAATAACAACATTAACAGCAGGCCAGGCAGGGGAGTCGGAGGAGGGGGGCAAGTGGGTGGCAGCGGGGTCGCAGGAGTGGGAAACGAGTTGCCAAGCAAGAGGAAAAGAGACAACAAGGCGAGCACCTACGGCTTTAACCGGAGCCTGCTGCTGACGGACGGGGCGGAGGACGGCTACGCGGGCACCCCGTGGAAGAGCAGAAACTACTCGGACGGCATAGTGGGGTGAGTGCAGAAGCGAACTTTAAATTTGTGTGGGTGTTTGGATGATAAGCCCGTTGCAGGGCCTGTTTGTTTGCTCGGACTCAGGAGCTGGCCTACACGCTTGACACTTGGCGGAGGGTTATTTGGTACGTGTTAAACATGTCTTGACCTGAGGAACAAGGCTATAACACACGGCGATGGATCTGCGACCATTCATTCACTAAAATAACTATCAGGTTCTCGCAGATTTACCAGTGGTTTGACATACGAGACGTTTCTTCACCATATTTGGCATGTCTGGAGTATCCTTGCAATCCTTCCATTTAAATGACCTGCGCTGGCTTGTCAGCTGCTCTCCTGAGTCTCTCTGGTGGCCCCTAACATCACAAACTCTCAAACTTAGTCAGCTTAGTGTTATTCAGCAACCTCACCAAGACACAAAAACTAAAATTTATATCATACACTCAATTCCTTGTTGTTTCAAAGCTGTATGACTTAAGCGGAACACTAAAAAATACATTTTGAAGTTTGACCTCCACCGTATGGACCAAAAGCTAAACTAAATAGTGAGACATCTTATTTTATGTTCTGCAGAAGAACGTGACAAAGGTTTAAAATGTTAGGGTCTGATTTTGAAAAAAAAAACTTTACCTTTAATTACAGCTTTTATAGTTGCCAATGAGTAGGCAAATCACAAGTAGGCAAAACAAATTTCCTTTGTATCACATTATGCATTATTGACATACTCTAATGGCAAAATAAGCAATTCAACGTTTTTTGTGGATTATTGTATTCTTCCATATACATTTTTAGAGTAAACTAATCTATTAAGTCTTCAAGCATTGGGTTTGTGATTAACCCACTGTGGATTTGATCATCTGAATATTCTTAAAATACATTTTCAAACTAAATTCAAAATAATTTTTCACAGTATTTTCATGATCATTATCACAATATGTTGTTTTATTAAATATATTGGCACATCTAACCATGAGTCTACATAAATATGTGGTTTCTGTCATAATGACGTAGTTACTATAGCTGTTACTACTGCAGTAGATCATGCTATGTTTTACAGTAGTAACTTAGTGTTATGGAAATTGCTATTACTGTTGTAAAATACTAGATAAAATAATGTGGTTTGTGGAAGATTAGAACAAATCAAGATGGCAACAACAACAGCAGGATTAATTCTTGGCATTTATGGATTGTTGGATCTTTTTGTTCTTTTGCATGACTTCATACAGTGAGACTAATCCCATTTTGAAACATCCATGTATGTATGTCATTTCTTTCATAGAGTCACTATAGTTATTGGCTCTATTAATTATTATCTGTCTCTCATTCACTTAGCCAGTCAGTAATCTAAACCTTGCACTTTACGCTCCGGTTACTCAACAATCTTAAGTCATGATGACTTACACTTCTTTTTCTTAGATTTTTGTTGTTGTTTTTTATTAACGTCATCATCAGTGCAAGTGTTTTTGGTATGAATGAAACCACTTATGTCCATCTATTTTCGGAACCGATATGTTCAACATTCTGCCATCATTTTTGTTATCCTTTAAATGTCTGCACAACCAATGTTCAAGCTGAAATAAATATATCATAAATAAATCACATACGATTTAACGTTTAACTGAAGTATCATTAAAATAAGTTGTAATTGAAAAAAAACGAAGATCAGTGCACACGCATTGAAGTGTGCGCACGTCATCAGCCAAGCATGATGGGAATATGTATATTTTGATGGTTTAGGAAAAAAAAAAAATTTTAAAAGGATTGTAAAAATTTTGGCTGTTGACAAAAACTGAGATAAATTTAGTCAACATTTGAGGTTGGATCATCATCTTTCATCAAAGTTTCCTAAAACTATTGAACAACACACATTCTTCTTTTAAAATCTTTGATAAAACTTTTTTTGATCTACTTCAAATGTTGACTACTGTAAAAGAGTTCTAGGCTCTTATGTTCTCCAGACGTTGTGTGAGCATGGTGAGCAACGGTTCTCTCCAAATGAGAGGTATCTTTAAGTCTTCTCACCCACAAGTTCTCATTAGCACACTTGTCTTTAGTGATTTAGTGTTGTTGTTCTGTCTCCTTTGCTTCTTTTCTGACCATGAAACGGTTGCTGATTCATTGTTGACAAGTTAAGTAGTGCAAAAACAAATGAAACCACATATACTGTCTCTGTGTACTTTGCACAGAAATCAGGCATTGTGTGCACAGTGACAAAACTGTACACAGACCCTCTTATATGTGTAAAATGTAAATATTTTTTGTATTTTAGTGCAGACAAGTGTGTTGAAATCAGCAATGTCAAACCACAATTTTCTTGAACCAACAAAGTGTAACGATTAAACTTAAACAAGGTGGTTCCATTTCCATAAGTACAACATCCAGTGTGCCAGAGGGGAGAGTTGCCAAATCGAATGAGGTACTATTTTGAATATAGCATGAGAAAGTGGCGTATTTTGCATTGTGTAGTGGTGAGATGTTAGATTTAGGTGTAATGGGTGTGGTGGTGTTAGTAGTGGTTTGGTTGGTTTTGCAAATGCAGATTGCCCTTCTGTGTGATATGTGCAGCAGCATGTGGAGCCCAGAGCAAAGTACAGCCTGCAAGCCTTATCCTCATTTATAGTAATGTTAGCGGAGTGTTTGCATAAGAGCATTCCTTTGTGATTACTCTAATACACTAGTCTTCACCTTACAGACCTCCCCACCTGATCCCTCCTCACAGTTTTCCTGCTTCTTGAATGAATAGACTCCTGTCAGCTCAGTCTTGTAGATGTGTGGCAAAATGTATGGATTAATGCGCAGATCAGCTCACAGTACTGCTTTGTATTCAGGGAGCATGTCTGAGATGCCTTAAAGATTTTAATCTGGTTCTGTAGAGGGATCATTTGTTGTGTGTTTTAGTTTTCTTTTTTCTTCTGAAATGCACTGCCTTCCTACTGAATATTTCCATCCTACACCATAGAGATATTACTTTCTTGTGTTAGTTGGAGGCTAATTTCACACTATAATCCTTTCAGTGATCTGTTTAGAGGTGAGAGACAGTTGTGTGTTTGTGTGTGTGCGCGCGTGCGTGCGTGAATAGAGAGATTTTTCCGTGTTTATATTTTTCATGTGCTGAGCAAGTCCCTGTTCTACCCAAAACAAATGCTTCCCCCTCCCAGCTGAAACACGATCCCCATCCCTGTGATATCACAGTGCTTCCAGCCAATCAGAGTAAGCAGAGCTTCTTTCATCTGCCTGACAGCTATGCTGCAGTGAGATGAGAGGGGAAATCCTCTCTCCACGCTCAGTTGTGCTGCTCCTGAATTTTTTATTGTGGGTCTTCTGGATCTTTTTTCAGAGTCGGATGAATTCAGTCTCTTGAACAGCACTTAATCGATGCAAACAAGGTTATTTAGTTTTACACAAAGACACTGCTGCTCATTTGGATTCAGGCATTAACAGATGGTTCTCTGTGTTTTTGAATCATTTTTGGTTATGTTGGGATTTCGTCCGAGTGCTCCGGTTTCGTCCGAGTGCTCCGGTTTCCCCGCACAGTCCAAAGACATGCGCTATAAGTGAATTGAATAAACTAAATTGGCCATAGTGTATGTGTGTGTGAATGTGAGAGTGTATGGGTGTTTCCCAGGACTGGGTTGTGGCTGAAAGGGCATCCGCTGCGTAAAACATATGCCGAAATAGTTGGCGGTTCATTCCGCTGTGACGACTTCTGATGATTTAGACTAAGACGAAGGAGAGTGAATGAATGAATGAATGTTTACTCATACAAAAGGCAATATGCAGAATTCAGAAATTCTCATTATTAGCAACACCAGTGGCCATTAATTGAACTGAAGGAAGCAATTTATTGCATGTAAAGGCTGATTTATACTTCTGCATGAAGCACACGCATATGGTCGTAGCTTTTGCGCAGTCGCATAGATATCGCCGTGGGTGACTCCAAAGCTGACGCGCACCTCTCAAAAAATGTAACTACACGTTGCAACGACGTGTAGCGCAAGCTCTGTGATTGGTCAGCTTGGTATTGGTGACGAGTGTGGGCGGTGCTGAGAGCCGCGAGCCCAATGGAGCTTCGAACAAACAAGTGTTTACAAGTGTCGAATCCCATGAAGGAGCTCCAGATGGAAACTTTTGTTTTGTGTTTACCTTGTTTTGTGTTTAGCTAGCATTTCAGAAGTGCTAATGCAGAGCTACACGAACAGCCCACAGAAGTATAAATGCACGACTACATGCAAGGCATGCGCCATGGGTCGTGGCGATCACTCGATGCAGAAGTATAAACCAGACTTTAGTCAGAGCATTGGACATGATTTGGTGCATCAATATACTCAAGGCAAATTTCATTTTTGCTATTAGCTTAGAAGTACTGTCTCACATGTTGCAGTTTGGCTGTGACTAAACCCTTTCAAATATTAGGATCATGGAGAAATGTTACCTTTTGTTTTTTTAATCATTTAAAACTATATTTAAAGACCTTAACTGGTTTTGTTCGTCCTGTATGATGGGATTTGTTTTATTTTCTATTCTAAGTTAAATAACATACTTGACACTTGAAATTATTAATAAATCTTGGCTGGCTATAAGAGGCTATATTACGAATTACTGGTTGCTGCTTTTCTCATTATTCTCATTACTCTTCATGTTCAGCTTATACACATCGATCACTGCCATATGGTTAACCTGTTACCATGGTACACGATGGAGGCATTTCAAGTTGGTTGAAGTGGATTAAATGTAATAGAAAAGCATTCTGTAGTGCCAACATACAGGGGCTTCCCCGAGAGCTTGAATTCACTGTGTTTTACTGATCCTTTCACTAGCAATAGGATGCGAGAGTGAGCTCTGAGCCATGTACTGGAGGAATGACTGTCCCAAACAGCCTCACACACATTAGCCCACTCAGCAAGAGCTCATCCTCATCACAAGGGCACTTTCCCAGGGTGCTCGGGGTGAACGAGTTGGCTAGAATATGTTGCTCATATTGTTTTCTTGTTTTTTGACCAGTTGCAGAATGTTTAAATCAGCATTGACATTTGGGAGAAAGAAATGCTTGGCTGTTGCTAAATTTATTTGTTTTTATCACATCAGATCAGTGGTCCAGATTTTGCATGTGTATCAATCACACCTAATTTAGGTCATCATCTCTTTAGTACTGAAATGGGTGTGTCAGAAATGTGCAAAATGTGCAGTCCTGCACAGATTTCGGAAACATGTTTGAGATCCAGTACACCTCTTTATACCAGTTTACCCAAAAATTGAAAGTCCATCTTTTATCACTCCTCGCGTTGGTCCAAATCTGAATGACTTTTTTTTCTGTTGAACCTAAAGATATTTTTTAAAAATCAGTTCCCAGATGTTGAATTAATTAAATCAATTTAAGCCACATACATGTTTATTAAACTCTTTTCACTTCAGGTACACACGGCTACGTGAAAACTCATTTCAGTCTTTTAAATGCACACAATAACCCATTTCAGACATTGTTATAATGCAGAAGGAACATTGTTGGTATGAGCATGTACAAGTTGAGAACCTGCAGACAGGACAAGTTTACTCCAGGCCAATCAGAACATTTTGATGCAGGTGACGCTTTTACATCCATGCTGTTTCTAAAAATAAATGCTTTTGATTCCTTTTCTCAGACACATTTAGCTGCTGCTTGTTAATCAGACAATGCTTTTATGTTCCTCTTCAGTGCCAACTGTGGGGAAAAAATTATCGATACAATGCCAAAATAACAAAAATCGCTGTAAGTTTACCTGCAAGCACTGCGTCCAGCTGTGTGATGCGCTAGCAGGTTACAACAGTAGTCTTTTGTTTTAAAGAGGGTTCATCCATATATCCACAGAATTGCCCATGTCCGTCACGCAGATCTCCGTGTAGTCATATGTGTAAACATAACTGCAGGTAATGCCTCTGCCTTTGAATACTAGAGACATTTTTTTTTTATATATAATTCAGTATTTTGGTACAAAAGCAGCTGCACAAATGCAAAACTTTTAAACAAAAGTGACCTCACCTGACCACTGATTTGACCTGCCAAAGTGACCTGTGAATGGTACTTTTCTGAAAAGTTATGGAATGTTCTTGACTATGAACAGCATTAAAGTCATTATGGTAATTTTACGTATATTTACTGTGTATTACTGTGTGAAAGGGGCTATGAAAAACAAGAAGGATTCACAGTTGCCTAAAAAGAGGGGGGAATCATACAGGTTTGGAACAACAGGGTGAATAAATGAAGATACATTTTTGGGGCAAAAGATATACCAATTTAGTCATAGCATGTGCTACTTTTGTAGGTTATTGGGATCAATATGTGAGGAGCTGAGCTGTTAGCACATATCCAATGACCAGTTGTGCTTAGCATGTGTGATGGGGTTAAGTTTGAATGTGGTTTGTCATGGTCTGCTGAACACTGAAGCTGCAAAGCAACACAATGACTTCACTTGCTCAACTGACAGCAGGTCATGCTGTGCCTAGCAACATGAAATGGGCACTTGTTTATGCTTTGTCCCATTGAATGTACTAGGAAGGGTTTGGTCAAACTTGAGTCAGAGTTGGGTGGGTGCACTCTGAAATTATATAATATTTTGACATGAATCTTGCGGATTACTCGTGTCGAGTACAACTAGATGAGAGTTCGGCATTGACCTTCAGTCAAAATTAAAAAAAAAAATGTTTGGAACTTGTACCATCAGAGAACCCATCTGTACAGTTCACACAGAAGTCATCGTTGTTTGATTGTTTGGCTCTAAAGTCAAAATTGGTCAAGTTGACACGACCTCAAAATAGAAATGTGAAAGGTAACTGCGTTAGGCGTTTATGCAGTGTAATACTAATGTACAATATTGACTTGAGGAGCTGCAAGAGAGCTGTGAGAATAATCTGGTTTGAAAAGGACACATTATAAATCTCATAAATGCTAATGTTTGTAGCAGCTAGCTGTTATTGAAATACTTATGAGATGCACGAAATTGACCGAGAACATGTTTTCTCTCCTTTTGAAAGTGTCCTTTTTGTCTTAGACTTATTTTAATAACTCACAATTTCAGTATAATATTGAGTTTCAGGATTTTGATGATGTAACTTCTTGTGGACTGCAAGTGTGCTCGCCTACTTCTATGTTTGCTGAACGTTTTTTAAAGATAGATTCCTAAATGAAAAAAAAAAAAATATATATATATCCCCTTGACTCAAAATGACGAGTTTTAATACATAACTGAGACTAGTTTGCAAAATGCACCATGTATTTATCAAACTAAGAGTTCAAAATGTCTTTGGTTTAAAACGTGAGTGCTTGAGTTGTTTGTTTTCACTGTGTACACAGTGCATGTGGCGTTGTTTTTATTAAGTTTCATTATTATTGTTTTAAAAAGAAGGGAATTCTTAAATTCTGCAATTAATTTTTAGATATTTATATATAATTGGTTTTGCTCAATCTCTTGTCTGATTTTAAGCAACAGACATTGTTAATATTTTTAAAATGCTTCAGAGATTTGCTCACCAAAACTGCATATATTTAATTAAAAAAAGCGAGATGAGAATGATTGTGAAAATATAATTTATTTTGTGTTCAGTGTCACAAGATCCTTCAGAAATAAAACACAGATTTGCTGCCCCATAGACATTTTGTGTTATCAGTGTTGTGTTTTTGTGTAAGTTTTTTTTTATTATATTTTCTTTGAATGTAAAAATTGGCAGAACTGAGTTTATTTGAAAATGTTTGTAACAATATAAAAGTCTGTCAATTTAACGTGATCTTTGTAATGTGTCCTTTCAGTTATTTTCATGTAACTATTACTGCTTGTGCTTAAACTACCTATTAAGTAACTGTTAAAGATCTGCTTCATAAAAGGAATTTATCATCAGAAGTGATAGCATTGCATTTGATTGTGTCATGCATTATATGTGTTTGTGTCACAAGTGCTCTCCCACCTTAACAGAGGAATTCCTCAGACATGATTCTCAGGCTCTGCGAGAGCTGTTGTGGGTGACATCCAGAAAGGAAAGAGTGATTAAAGCAGTCATAATTTCAGCCAGCAAATGACCAAAATAGCAGTTGTACTCATCTCCCAACATCCCACTGCACTGACACTTCTTATTATTGTAGCACTGAGACTCATTGTCACTCCTCAAAGTACCGTATTGGTACAACTTCCTGTTCTGGTGAAATGTGTGTAAATTAAGTCACAGCAAAACCCGATGGTGAGGCAGATCTTTTGTCCTTTGTGACCTACTTCAGAGTGTAGTGGATTAGTAGGAAAGCGTGAATGATAAGGACTTGATTTATTGCATTATTTTTTTTTTATTTGCTTTTGATATTTTGGTTTTTGAGTGGGGAAAAGTCCTGCCTAGGTCACCAGAGAGAACTGTGGCAATTTTAGAAGGTCCGGTTGTTTAAATAGTGTGTGGATGAAACATGCATTGGTGATTCATCCAACTTAACCATTAGCCATTGCTTAACCGTTTAAATTTTATGCCAAATTTAAATAGTTTATTTTCAATCAGTCGGTGTCGTGTTTAAAATGAACCACTAAAGACCACAGGAAAGATATTGCATTGGGGTGTTTTGAAAAACTTCCACTCATGCAAGTAAATGTATTTCAGTGTATGTTTGTTGTGTCAATCAACCTGCTGCTGCAGCAGTGAAAAGCTTCATGGTGAAGGGTTTCCTAGTGACAAAGCCTGCTCTCTGATTGGCTGATGCTGTGAGTAAACTGCATGCTGCTCATGTTTGATTGGAGGACACACAGGCTGCTCTGGAGAATTGAAACTGATCTCTACAGTGAATTCTGTGAAACGAAACTCAGAGGCTCTGTGTGTAATGTTTCCCACAGCCAGGCTGAACAACACTGAGGTCAAAAGTGCTCTAAGCTGTGAAACAGTCTATTGGGAATGATTTAAATCATTAAATGTTGGGTTAAGAGCTTTCAGTGTTTTGTTTTTTTTCCCCCCCAAATTGTTTTGATAAGTATTGTTTTGTCAGCTTTTGCTCAGTCTGTTACTGTGCTTTATAATATTGTAGCTAAACCAGAGATCAAGAGGAAATTCAGAGACTTTTTTTACATTATTGGTTTATTTCAGTTCGGCTGTTAGGCTAAACTTATCATCTTTTTTCCGAAAATGAAACACTCATCTAGGCTTAATGAAACAACACAAGCTTTACATGCACACACCCATATGCAAACGTATGTGCCTGAAATGCACATTTAATGCAGAAAAACATGCCTAACCATTTAACCAACATGACTACACATCACACACACACACACACACACACACACACACACACACACACACACAC
>CAIGQW010053631.1:7097388-7115223 GCA_903798125.1 Danio choprae
CACACACACACACACACACACACACACACACACACACATATATATGCATACATGCGCACACACACATACATACACGCGCACACACATACATACATACATACATACATACACACACACACACACACACACACACACACACACATATATATATATACATACATGCATACATACATACATACATACATACACATATATATATATATATATAAATAAATAAATGTAGTTTGTGTCTTCCTCCATTTTCAGACTAAGGAAATCAAATGAGTATCTTTTTGTCTGTGCATGTGTCTGTGCTGCTTGCGTAATTTGGGAATGCATATTTATTGTCAGCCATTGTAGCCCCTAAAACGATAATTTCTCCTATAAGCTGAAAGCAGCACACAGGCGAGCAGCCACTAATGGCTAGTACTAAAGATCAATTATTTTCAATCACCCTCTCAGTATTACCTAAAGAACGCGAATAGTCTCGCAGTAAAAAGATTATTTAACGGACCAGAGAGAGGCCTGACCTGCTATTTTTGAACCACATACAGTACAAGTCCATGTGCGAATGAATTATAAACTGCTTGATTATAAACTTGATTTTTAATCTATGCTTAGCCAAATAGTTTATTTATTATTTATATTTTTATGTGTGTCATTAAAGTTTTTGGTCTTTTTAGTTTGTTTTGTTTGTGTGGTCACATCCCGTCAGTTTCAGTCCTAGTGTGTTTTTGAAATTGATTTCAATTGTTCCCCCATACAGTCAGAATTGGGAGCTTTTTATCAGCAACATCTTTCCTGTTTTAAATATAAAAATAGGCTGTTGCATGAGGGATATTGAGTTTACAGTCTTTTTCTGTTTTCTGATGGCAGGTTCGTGTGTTTGGGAGCTTCAGCACAGGCTTGTATTTGCCAACAAGGTAATGTTATGATTTTTTTTGTTTTTACGTATATATTTTTTTACCCACTAAGTAATATGAATAATATCTTAAAAGGATATTTTACACAAAATAAGTTATTTTGAAAAATGTTAGAAGGCTGTAACCCTTGACTTCCATTGTAGGAAAAACAAATACTATGGAGGTCAATGGTTACAGCTTTCTAGCATTGCTCAACCTGCTTTATTTTCTTCTATTGATGAATGAGAGGAAATGTTGTCAAAATTAAAAAGCTTTTGAGTGAACTATCCTTTTAAATGATCTTCTGTATCCATGTTTTGTTTAAGTCCATTATAAATCTTTTAAAATAAAATGCTAGTATTATAACATGCAGATGTGTTATGCTTTTTTGTGTGCTTGAGTTGAGGGCATTCAAATTTGTGATTTTTAGCTTTGCGTCTCCTGTGATCTTGAGTGTGTGCATTTTTCTCTTTGCAAGAGCCAATCTCACATCACTCAACACTAGTCACACTGCATTTATACGTCACCTGGATTACTGAACCCTGACTTAGTGGAATAAATCTGCATGTGCCAAGATGTGTGCTAGTTGCTTAAGCATGTTGGGCTTAGTACCTAGTTGTACTGTTAGAAAATTGATCTGTAACATAAAAGTTTTTTTTTTTTTTTAATTTATCAAATATTTAAAAAAAATCTCAATCATTACAAGTCACATATTTGTCTATAAAATACACATTGGTACTCCCTAAGGGATTATTTGTTTGCTTATTAAGAAGAGAATGATTTCTCTTTGCTTTAGTTTGACACTTTCTCCTCTGTCATTACATCAGTGATATAGACTTGGTGGTGTTTGGTAACTGGGAGACTTTACCTCTCTGGACTCTTGAAGAGGCTCTACGCAAGAGAAAAGTTGCAGATGAAAACTCTATCAAAGTTCTGGACAAAGCAACAGTAAGCACTGCTGTGTTTCTTGAGTGTATTTGTTGTCTGTCTGCATGTATTTAATGCTCTCGGTGTCTGTAGGTCCCCATCATTAAACTGACAGACTCGCACACAGAGGTAAAAGTGGACATCAGCTTTAATGTACAGAGTGGTGTAAAAGCTGCAAACCTCATCAAGGACTACAAACAAGTGAGTGTGGCGTTGTTGTTTTAATTGTCTTTTTCTCTAACGGTCAAGAGGGAAACAGAAAATGTTTAGAATGGACTTTAGAATTTAATTACAATTGAAAATGGAGATGTTTAGATTTTAGAAGCTAATGTGAACAAACTAATGGTATGATGATGCACAAAAATGACCATAATGTATTGTTTTTGGTAGAGAAAATTAAACAGTGGTTTAATAAAAATTTGTTGACTCTGTCTGTAAATACATTTAAATTTAAATGACTAATTTGTTTTGAATAAATCTATCTTTGGCTAATGCTTAATGCATAAAGAATATATAGAACCCTATTACTTGCACACAAGCCTGTTCTACTTCTAATTATAAAACTGCTTGAACTGCAGTTAATCTTTTTAGTATGACAGTCATGGCAGTTTTATTTGAATCCACTAACAGGTTACGTAAAATATAATAAATACATAGGCTAATGTAGTCCAAATATTTAGAGAAATGCTATTCTCCTGAGTTCATGGCTGTCCTAAAGTACACGTAATGCTGTGTGACATTTGTTTACAAGGGGTTTTATTGACTTCTTTCTACTATTAAAACAATGATGACATAGGATTTTTCTGATGAAAATGGACAGAACTTTTGTTTATTATGAACAAGATAAATAAACTATTATTATTAACAAGATGAAGCTTCATGTGATTATTGCATAGGAAATGCTCTATGTAATGAAGGGATCTTGAAATGGGATCAACCCTGGGATATAAGAGTTAGTACAGATGTTAAAGTAAAGATGCCTGAAACTAAAGTTTCAGATTAACTCCCTCAGGTGCGGTGGTTAAAACAACATTGCATTTTTGTTTGGTACATATTCATATTGAAATGAAAGAGCACATTGAGACTAAAGAACGCACTTCAGTTTAAAAAAAATCCAAACTTTTTAGTTTTTTTAGTTCTGTGCAAATTAGTGTAATAACCATGAATTAACTCTCACTTTTGTCATGTAGAACAATTGCTCTATTTTGCAGGTAGAGTCTTTAGATGCGAGAAGGTTTTTAATTTCTTCTGACTTGTTTTTTTTTTTTAAAGCAATATCCTGTGTTACCATACCTGGTGCTGGTTTTAAAGCAGTTTTTACTGCAGAGAGAGCTGAATGAGGTTTTCACAGGAGGAATTGGATCATACAGTTTGTTCCTCATGGCTGTGAGCTTCTTACAGGTAACACACTATACACACATCTAGTTACAGTACATGCACACACACTCACCAGTACCCTTAAATAAATCCTACATGATGCACTGCGCCCAGGCAGTTGAGTTTGGCATTGTAATAAAAGGTTTTCATTTTGAATGTAAGCTTCTTAAATAAATGTTTCCTTGAGCTTTTTATTCTTTAAAGAATCTTGTGATTATAAGATATGGTATCAAATTTGCATATGAAAATAATTTCTGAATATTAATATGACACTGAAGATTGGAAAAGAACTGAAGAAGGAAAATTGGCTGCTGATAATTCAGATTCATCATCACAGGCATAAAACACATTTAAGTTCAAATATATTGATATTCTTTATTTATTATTTAAAAATAAGGAGACCATGCAAGTGAATAAGCAAATCATTTTATAATAATATTAATAACCATTCTTCCCCAGTTGGTTGCTTATATTAATAATTACAAACGTTTTAATATTATGTCGTTTATTGTGTTATATTTAAATTGGTCAGTGACGTATCATTTTATTAAATATGTTTTAATTTACACACATTTCTAGCACAGAAATTTGAACATTGGATGAAGCCAGGTTTTAATTCTTGTCATTTTTGGACGTTTTATAGTCGAGGGTTTTTACAGGTTAGTTTTTAGGACCATCTTTTTACACTTCAAGCAGTAAATACTGCAAAAGCCAGAAAAAAAAATCAATTCTTGCATCTGTTTGTAGAATAAAATGTTGTGTATATAATTAGGCAAATTATGTATGCAAATTATGTAACACATCCCTTTGTAAAGCCTTGACGAGCTGAAAAGCTTTGAATGGCATCCTAAATTCATAATTTTTACACTGAAAAAGGATGTGATGTTTTCCAAATATCAGATTGCAAAATCTTACATTTGGCATTTGCCTCTGCAGATTCGCTTTATAACTGAAAAAATGACCCATTCAATGATGATTGTTTTTATGCCCATATGCCAACAATCTTATTACGACTATAATTGCTGTGTTATTCGCCAGCTGCACTGTAGAGAAGACGTGAGTAGCTCAAACCCAAACCTGGGTGTACTGCTGATTGAGTTTTTTGAGCTCTATGGACGGCATTTTAACTACCTGAAGACAGGGATCAGAATAAAAGACGGAGGCTCGTATGTGGCCAAAGATGAAGTGCAGAAAGGCATGCTGGATGGATACAGACCCTCTATGCTTTACATCGAAGATCCTTTGCAGCCAGGTAAACACACACTAAAACAGTCCCCTGCTTTCCATTTAAACTGACATGAAACGGTCATCAAAGGTTTTGTGGAACATGATCTGATTCTTGTTGTATGTTTTTGTGTGACTTTGCATTACAGGAAATGACGTCGGGCGAAGTTCATATGGGGCAATGCAGGTGAAAGAGGCTTTTGATTACGCTTATGTCATCTTAAGTCATGCCGTTTCCCCAATTGCCAAGTACTACCCCAACAACAAGTCGGAAAGGTGAGACAAAATAAAGTTGTAAATGTGTTTAACCAATATGTAGACGTATGCTGGCAGAGAGACGGACATTATTCAAAATTGAAATATTGAGACAAATGTAAAAAAATGCACTGGGTAAATAAGTTCACACCACTTATTAGTGTATCAGCTGTTAATTCACATCACTATCGACTAATACTAAATAAGATGCCCATCTCTATTGAAAGCATTAATCAACGCTGTGCTCTTGTGGTTTAAGGGAAAAATATGTAACTGTTCATTGATGCACTGCACTGTACAAGTGACAGCGAAATATACTTTTTTTGGCAATATGACAAAATGACATTTTAGGTCTGAGTATATATTCAAACCTAAAACGGACAAGCTTAAATTTTGACATATTGCCAGAAAGTAAGTATATTTGCTGTCATTTTTACAGCTTATATATACTACAGTTTATATACTACTGAAGGTTAGTGCCCTTTAATAAACATTTGAGAAGTATTGATAGCAATTGTTTCTTTTTTTATTATAGGCTTCAAAAAATACAAAAATTGTATAAGAAAAAAGTTATAATGCAAATATAAAGATATAATCTAAATATTGTATTTTTAAGTCTACCATAAATCTTTATTTTAATATTATTATTTTTATTATTTATCGTTTATGATGAATCACTGTATGTGCAGTGTGAGCACCAATCCGTACACACAAACATGCCCAGAGTAAGATTTCTGTATAACTGTGATTAAAAATAAATAAATAATGATTTACCAAAAAAAGTAATATCAACAGTCAAAGAAGGGAATCAAATTCTGTGACAGAAATATGATAAACTCAGCATGTGCTCGGGATAGAGTTGATGACTGGTCTTATCCTCTCCTCCCACAGTATTCTGGGTCGAATAATCCGCGTCACACAGGAGGTGGTGGAGTACCGTGACTGGATCAGTGCGCAGTGGGGTCAGAAGAGCAGCAACGAGCCCGTCCTCAACTGTAATGGTAGGTCATCCTCCATCAGCTCTTTAAATCTGTCTCTTGCTCTAGAAAACTGACGAACCCTTTTCTGTTTGTGCACAGCCAATGATCTCACACTGCGGGTTGAGCGCGAGGAGCTTGATGAGTGTAATAATAACCTTTCAGAGGACGGTGTGGTGTGTCCATCTGTCCCCCGCAGCAAAGTGTCCTCCAACTCCTCCTCTCCTTCCCCTTCTTCTCCTTCATCACCATCATCATCATCCTCTTCACCGTCTTCAACAGCCTCTAGCTCAAGCGATGCGGTAAGAACGTTTTCTATTAGGACACAACTAATAAAAATAATATCAATTCTTTCTGCTAATTATCATGATTGTTTTCTTATTAGCTTATTCGTTTAAATGAATCCATTTTTTAAATGTTTTACCTTAAATTGCATTGGATGTTTGTTTGTTTTTTTGTTTGTTTTTTGCATAAAACTAAGTAAATGTAATTATTAGGCCCACTCTGTCTGTATTGGAGTAATATTAAGTACGTCTCAAATTGTTTTGTTTTTCGGTAGGACTCTGATGGGACTCCTTATAAGACAGCCAAAGCTTTGGGTGGGCGGAGTTCTGGCTCCTACAGTGAGAATACAGAAAGGAATCTGTCCAATCACAGATCACAAAATCATTCAGCATCCATTTCCACCCCCACTCATAAGGGCAATAAGGTAAGAGCCTGGTGGAAGCGAACGACTGAAACTTATTCAAGATTATCGTTTCAATATGTTAGTTGCAAATTTCCCATTAAAATAACATTATTAAATTTACTAACCAATTTTCTTTACATTAAAATACTTGATTAAAGCATTGCAGTGCTGCCCCAAAAATATGATAATATCATATTTTAATATTATAAAAATAATAATATAATTTTAAATCTTTATAATTACCGCTATCCTTCAAATCTCTGAATTTTACCAGTTTGTCTGCAAGTTCTTAATTATTCAAAATAGAATAAAATTCGATATCAGACATTTTAAAGTTTTTATAAGTGATTATGACCATTTCATCCAAAAGTTTAAGTATAATTTCCACAAGTGTGTCTATAAACTCACTTTATAAATATTTTTTATTAATTGATGCAGACTCTTCTTATAACATTTTTAACATTTTCAAGTTTCATGTATTTTGAAGTTTTGAAAAATGTGCCATATTTTCCGTATCCAGTATTTATTTATTTTTATAAATCTTGGATTTATTAATAATTAATATGTAAATTGACAAACTAACAATTCAGTTTCGTATTCCTAATATAAATGTCATCTTGTGTTTATTCCAGAGCCGGCAGCTCGCTAACAAAAGTGCTCAAGGGCCGCACAACAACCCCAACAAGATCCAGCAGAGCAGCAAGTCTGTGAAGTCCAATGTAAAGAAGAGGAAGCCTCAGCGGGACGTAGCACATGAGGACCTGTGCAGATAGGAGCAGCTCTGAACCTCTTCTGCTGCTCATGGCATTCATCTCTCCTGTCCCGCTGTTCACGGGATGCGTCTGACTTGGTAGCTGGAAAAGGAAAAGAACAAAAAAAAGAATAATAATAAGAGTAATTGAAGTGAGGCGACACGGTCATTGGATTGGAAATCATGGAGGAGAGTTTAGGCCTGAACTTCACTGGCTTTCTGCACAGCTTCTGCTCACTGCCTATAGAGGGGCTGCACTGCTCCACTGGAGGACCAGAGAATGTAGACCAGAGAAACTATTCAACTCCAGCAATACCTGAAGAGCCCTGGACTTTAGCCTCGTGGAGGAAAACTGAAATATAAAAAAGAAGACTCAAATTACAAAAAAAGTTCTATCGAAAAGATTTTTAAATGTCTAAAAAACATGAAAATGTAATTAGTACAAGAGAAATTATGCATGTTTTTTTTTTTTTTGAAGAGTGGTTCTTTTTTCATGTCATGTACGCAGATTCTAAAAATATTTGTACAAGAAAAAAACAAAATGATACAAAAAAAATTTACAAAGAAAAATACCCCAAAAATATGATCAAACATGAAAATGGTTTCGTAATACTTTTTCTAGTATTGTTCAAATTTTGCCATGCTCTAAATACACAGCTCCTACAGCTTATATGTACGGGTTTGGGTTCAATTGCCAACTTTTCCCATCATCAGCCTCTCCTGCTGTTGTGTTGTTAGTGTAACGTTGTGGTGGGGCAGTGGAAGAGTGTCTGCACATCTGGAAACACGCACAGATTTGTAAAAGAGGAGTTAAGTGTATCTATGTGGAAATTTGACGAACACTACAGCTGTGGCTTTCAGACGGTTTCTCTCAATGATCTGCCCATCACAAAAGAAGTTGTATTTGTTAACGTATTTATTTTTATCAATGACAGTGGATTTCTATATGCTGACCATAGCGGTCAGAGATGTTTTTGTGTTCTGTCTTATGGGCTGTGTGGCAAAACATGATTGTTGCTTGTCATGTAGTGTGCTATATATAGAAATGTTTTTTTTTTTTTCAAAAACCCGTTTTCTGATTACAATTGAGTGACCAAGTTTATTTCAGAAAGTACTATTTTAACAGATATAGAAACGGTGGTTTAAATTATTTTAATTTGTGGCTCTCCTACGTAAAGGGAGATGAGGTGAATTGTTGTTATTATTATTATTTTGTGTGATCTATTTTTTATTTCGGTTTTATTTTGTGTTTATTTAATTTAGTTTTTCTTCATTCCACTGGATCTCGATGTATTTAGCCTGTTCTCAAAAATGACGTTGCAATTCTTCAGATAAACAGTAGGTGGTGGTGTAACCCAAGGTTATCTCATACACTGTAATTCACCTGTGACTTAACTTTTTTTTTTTTTTTAAGAAAGATTTGTTTAGTTGACTATATTTGCTCACTGATCTCTGGTGTACGTTTAAGAGAGACGATGGCTTTTGATGAGATGATATTAGTTGCTCCACCTGTATTGAGTGTTTATGATGCTATTATGGAGCATCAAAGCCAGCAGTTTGTCTTAAAGCCAGATATGGATGCCACTGAAATAGAATGAGAGAAATGCAATTGAAGGATCATTAGTGCCACAGCCAGTGCTTCACACAGGTTTACTTCACTTGTATCCATGATCATCCATGCAATAAAAATTACAGCACAACTATTCAACATACTATTCCGTGCAATTTCTGCTCAATTTTCCTTTTTTCTTTTGATAAGCTGTACTACATTTTTTTAGGTAATCTGCTTGATATGGGCATAACTGAAAGCCGGTTACAGAGCTGAGCAAATGAACGATACTCTATAGTCAACTTGTACTTAAGAATTTAACTTAATGCACATTTTCAGTCATTTTGTGAGAGACTAGATGTCTCAACGTTTACATAATATATTCAGATTTTGCTTGACTCTATTGTTTTGACTAAGGGCAGTTTAAATTTCATTTTAAAAATGACGTTTTACAATAGAAAACAATCGCCATCTTGTGTTCAGAGGAATTATTTAGAAAACTGTATGGTTAGGTTGAGCTTATTTTACACACTACAGAAGATCTGATGCAAGTGCACCAGGTTTAGCATTGAGTTAGCCCAAATCATTTACATTTATTTCTTGCCGGACGCTTTTGTCCAAAACGACTTACAATTGAGAATTGACTTACAATACAAATCAGTTAAAATCCCACCTGTAACTGCTTTTTGAATGTTAAAGGTGCATCGGCCATTGCTGAATAACTGAGCATTGGTCCAGGTCAAACTGTTTGGCTCTACAGACTTTGACGTTTATTTTATTCTCATCTCTATTGTCTCTGGCATGCCAATATAGTCATACTTTGCTATTTATGGGATCTGTGATTTGTATATACATAGATATAAAGATAATGTTGCGGTGGTTTGGAAACAATTATTGCTGCTTGAGCAGTCATTTCACACTTTACGAAAGCAGAATAACCAAATAATCAAAAAAGGAAAAAAATAAGGCAAATATACTGTTTAATTATACTTTTTTTTGTACATTTCCTACTTGTAGTGCCTGTCTGAAGTGTAGGCTTTTCCCCCAGCTGATTCACTAATATGCACAAAGCACAGAATTGCAGCTTTCACGTTTCACAGTTTTGCATTTTGATTGACTTTTCATTAGTCACCTTTATGTTAAATCTGCAAATCCCAAAAATGAACGAATATCGAATATGCATAAACAATTATATATTTTATTATTTGTACATAATATTTCATGGTTAATCTTTATTTTGGAAAGGAATTGTCTTTGAGCCATTGTTATGAGACTGTCACTCATATTATAATAGCTCTTATAGGCTACTATTAAGACAACATGTTTCGTATGTTTTTTGTGAGAATGAAAAGGGAATAAAGCTCAATTTTGAACTCAATCAGATGGAATCTCTGTTTCTACTATAAAAGAGAGAGAGAGAGAGAGAGAGAGAGAGAGCGGTGTTATATACAATTTTCTTGCATATACCTTCCCATGCTTTTAACACAATTATTAACAACATTAGACTATTATTATAAGTGTGTGTGATGTTCAGTCACATTAAATGAACACTTATATGGAGTGAAAGTAAAAGAAATCTTACTGAAGCTTTTATTATGGTATAAGATACAACAAAGTTTGTATCAAAGTTTTAAGCTACTTTTAAATGTATAATAGCAAAGCATGTTTGTGTATTGCTTTATTGTACAAAACTGTTCAAAGAAAGAATATATTTTAGTTCCAATGCATAATATATAATAAAAAGGATTATAAAGTAGCCTATGAAGGAAGGCTGCACGAAGTCGCACTTTACGTAAGTAAATGCATCAACGTAAGAATTAGCTACATTAAGTTGTAGCCTACATACGTTATGTTTATGCTAGTTTAAATAGACCTGAACTTTATTAGCTCACTTATAAAGCAGTTACGACTTTTTTTCATGAAATTCTTTACAAGAAGCTAGTTTTCATCGTCTGTGTAGTTTAATGTAGGCTAGGACAGATTATCGTGAAAATGTCTGTTTCGAATGAATGATTAAGTTTTCAACCACTTTGGTGCTGTGTTCTGAACGTCGTAAATAAAGCAATCTGAATAATAAAATGATTTCTAAAATAATAAGTACAGTATTATTTTAAATGTGCAATGTTCATTATGGCGATATATTCTATTAATGAATACCATCAGTGTATTTCAGAGTGACACTACAGATTTTTTCCCTGCACGCGGGGAGGCGCGCGCGCAAAACAGACATTGACACGAGCGGTGGTTTCCGCAGCGCGTGCACAGTTTTGTGATCATCGAGCCTGATGAGCGCGAGCCTCTGCGAGAGGGACAGTTAGACAAGATATTACAGCAAAACACCGAGCTGAAGGACAAAATTATATTTCTCTAGTTGTGTGTTTCGGCATCAAACAACCGAGTTTAGCAGTGGAAGAGAGCGTCCAGGTAAGTGAAGTTTCTGACTTTAGCGGATTCGATACCTGTAGAGTTCAGTTACCTCAACTCCCGAGAGAAGCTGAGCGAACAGAGATGCTCATTGTTTTTTGTATAAAACAGTAATATTCGGTGGTTTATTTAGGTTTTTTTTGGTTACACGAAAGCTGCTCATTTCTACCGGTCTGATTTCGTGTCTGCAGGGCATCAGCTGTGCTCGGAGAGAAAGCGTAAACATTCCTGACTGAAAATCTACACAGTTCCTGTATTATCGATAATGTCAATAATGAATGTCCTCCAGCCTTATAGAAAAATTCAAATGCTGAAATAGTTTGCGCACAATCTAATGCCTTGTTTAGTTTGTTTTAAGGATTAAAGCGCAAACATCTGTCCTGTAAAAGCAAAACACACAGTGTCAGTCGGGTCTGGTGTTGAGCTCCCAAATCTTCCTGAACACGGGTAACATGGTGCACATTTATCCTTATGAAAGTTAATACAATAAATACTGCTGAAGCAGCAACCCTTAGGCAATGTCTGCTAGATAGTGGAAGTTACTGGTTTGCTTCTTGACACAAATGGTCTCTGTACAGGAAATGAATATGTTAGTGTGACCGAATCTAAGTGCACTGGAGGCTTATCGTATGCGCTGTAGAGACTGAGCAAACAAAGCCACTGGGCTTTCCATCTGCAAGTGAATAGAGAAGGAGGATAGACTTAAAAGGCAATCGACTGAACTCATGGATTTTTGACATTTTGGGGTTGAATTCACTTGACCTGGAAGTTCTATATATTTCTGTTAACACAGGTCATGGGTTTTATCCAATATTTTTTGGCGAGTTCTTGATTTCAAACATTTATCACAAAAGATGGAAAAATCATTGAAAGGCACTGGTCGTAAAGAGCAGGAATCCTTAAAAAAAGCAATGACTGGAGATTGACTTGAGGAAGTGCCATGTTTATTCTTCAGTAACAGCTGCAACAATTATAAACAGAAATTAGTGTGAAGAATCAAAACAGATATTTTTCAATTATCTAAGTAAATGTTGTCCGATAAGAACACTAAATACAGAAAATGGTCGATTTGGTTGGATGCTATGGTAATAGTTCAACACATAAGAATATAAAGTCTTTTATACAGAGAAAAGATCATCAAAGTTCAAGATAAAAAAAACATAATTGAGTTTTTTTCTGCTGTTAAAATGGCCGTGGGTAATTTTTTTTATACATGTGTTAATTATAATAATCCATATAATGTAAATACATTATTAGCAGCAAAAGACAATTTTGACTCAAAAATGCTTTTAGTGTAAAACCTTTTAAGATTCTACTTGGAGTGGTTTTGGACTTGGAGTGGCTTTGTTGCATCAATTATATACCGTATGTCACTTTACTCAAAGCTGATTGGTCAAATTTGAGTTTGCACATTGCAATCTCTAACCCAAAATAAAATCTGTTCCGGAGCAGGGTAGCTGTGTAAAGTAAGTTACCATAGCGACAAAACCTACAAACCCACCTTCTTTCTCAAAGTGAACTTGAACCTAAATGGGTAAAACCCCAAAACAAGCTTTGTGCAACAGGCGTACAGGCAACAGTATTTAACGGCTTCTATTGATTCAGCATGACTAATAAACACACAACTATGAAATCATCTCAAAGAATTATTTATTTTAAACACTCGACTGAAGTTACGAGGTGAGCTTGGAGTAAATACATGTTATTAAATGTGGTATTTCCACATGCGCCCAGTCCTACATCTAACCACAGCAGAGTAATTGTGATACACAATCTGACACAGCCCCAGAGAGCACTGTATGATTTGCTACGAAAACAAAATGTCCTCTTTGGTTAAACAAAGCAATAAAGTTATTAACCAGTTGCCAGTGTGAGAAAATGACGTTTGCGTGGAAAAGTGTTCATTTTTGGTTTTGTTTATTAATTCTCATTGGTCAAATAAAAGTATTGGTCCCATTTTATATTAGATGCCCTTAATTACTCTACTTACATTTAAATGAATCATTCAGTGCAATGCTCTTATTGTGTACGTGCATGTTTTTACCTTGTACTAATATTTAAAAAACTATCTGCTTGTAATTACATCTGTAATTAATTTATGTAATTACATATATAATTACACTGTTGACCCATCCCTTACCTTAACGCAATCTTAAGCCTGCCCATACCCCCAGATCTGTCCCTAACCTTACCCCCATCCCACATCATGAGCACCAGAAGGGTTGTGCTGTATGAACACAATAAGTACATTGTACTTATATTCTGATGTAAGTACATAAAAATTAAGGCCACGTAATATAAGTGGGACCAAAGTGTTTTTAATAAAACCTAACCCTAACTCAAACTGAATTAATTGGTCTGACTCACAGTTGTTTTGGTAACACTGCTCAGTGCTCACTGAAGCTTAAGCTCGATTAGCTGAAATTAATCATAAGTGAGCAATAGATTTATTCCAGTATATATTCATTTTTGTCAACATCAGCTAATAAACATATAGTTGTTTACTGTTAAAAAATACTAATACGTTATTATAATCAAAGCTGTATTAGTTAGTGCTGGAAATATTGTTAACTAAGATTAAGAAGAAAAACGTATAACACATATGCAAATGTATTGTAAAGTGTTACCATTGTTTCACACCATGTACTGTAATGTTCATTCAGCACTTATAATAGAGCTACACAATACATTACTAAAAATATACAATATTGTTGTTGAGTATTACGATAACCATATTTCTTACGATATAACATTTCCCTAAAAAAAGCATTTTTAATTGGCTATGTTATAAAATCATTTATTTATTTCATGATATTAAAATAAATGGCTAAAACATATTTTTAAGATCTGATTAATTTTTATTTATACTATAAAACTGTCCAGCCACAAACGATATTCTGAGCAGATATTGCCGGCAGCTAGCTCTCTGCAACTCTCACATGGTGGCCCACTGAAGCTAAGCAGGGCTGCGCCTGGTCAGTACCTGGATGGGAGACCACATTGGAAAGCTAGGTTTCTGCCGGAAGTGGTGAGGAGCCAAGATGGCCTCCTAACCATCCCCATATCATAATTGGCTTCATCTCTCTGTCTCCTCTCCACCAATATGGCTGCCGTCGCGTCATCCAGGTGGATGCTGCACACTGCTGGTGGATGAGGAGATTCCCCCCAATGTGTAAAGCGCTTTGAGTGTCTAGAAAAGTGCTATATAAATGTAATGAATTATTATTATTATTATTATAATTATTATTATTATTATATTCTGACTCTGATTGGCTGTTGTCATTTTCCTCTTTCGTCTTGACCTTCACATTTGGGCCACTCCAGCCAATCGCAGAACAGCAACTACATGGGGAGGTGGGGATAAAGATAGTTTCACATGATTGGACAAATTTAGATAAACAACCAATGAATAAAATAAATCTAATTTATCACACACTGTTTCCCAGTGATGGGTTGCGGCTGGAAGGGCATCCGCTGTGTAAAACATATGCTGGATAAGTTGGCGGTTTATTCCGCTGTGGCGACCCCAGATTAATAAAGGGACTAAGCCGAAAAGAAAATGAATGAATGAATAATTTATCACACGTCTGTAATACGTATACTGCATATACTATTATTGCAATAATGATAGTTTTAGGATATATTGTGCAGCCCTATCATCTTGAAAGCTGACCCTTAATTTTGCTAGAAATATGGGAAATGGTAATAGGAAGTGCTACATAAGATTTGACTTTAATTTCAATGCCGAATGGAGAATTCATTGTCTTGCTTGATGGCAGTCATGTCGAGAGATGTAAGGGTTTCAGTATGAGACATGAAAGGGCACGTTCAAAAGCTGTAGTCGGTTACCAGAAACATACTGTAATGTGCAGCACAATCTCAATGCAAATGGACTGGTGCAACAAATAAAGGTAAGGGTGCATTGATGGGCTGTTTTCTGTTAGAGTTGTTTGTGCTGGGCATGTGTGCACTGTTGAATATAAAGTTGATTGAGTTCACTGAGAGAAGTGTCACACTCTGTCTACCCGTGGAAAGCAAGAGAGGCAAACAACCTTCCTTACAGACACAAGGCTAATTATAACCTCACATCAAACGTGCTGAAGCTTTCTGGTCACACTCCTGATAATGTTTGAGTTACGGTGTGTGTGGAAGAATGTGTCTGCTTGTGTGTCCCAAAGCTCAAGCTCTGCATCTTCATATTGCCACTCAGTGATTACCAAACGCTTATCAAATATGACTTTGTGTTAGTCCTGTTAAGATCATATTTGTAGTTTAGCTTTGATCTAAACTGAAGTGTTTTGACTGTTTTAATGTGCACATTGTATATGCACGAATTTCCACTAGAATCTTCCAAATCAGTTCGTTCACCATTTTTAATTAACACGCCCAATTATTTTCACTTTAATTATTACTTTAATGCATGTAACAAATTTTCCTAATGCCAGCCTCTTGGCCTTTATCGACTGCGCAATAACTATATTTCACCCTCAAACACTGTTGTTATTGTAGTTAAGGCTTGAAGGATTTGCTTTATGTTGTACCATGTTGAGAAGACATTGTTTTCAGAAGTAAAACTCATTTGAATTAGCTTCTTAAAGGACAAGGTCTTGAATTGATACAGTAAATCTGCCACTATCATTGCTAAATAATGAAGAAGCCTTTGTGCTGATATACAGTAATATTAATTTCATTTTAGACACTGTACGAAGAAGTTGGGCAATCACAAAAGAATAAGCCATCTGCCCATAGTAGGTTCTTTTCAGAAATGAGGATTTTGGAGATACTGGAATTTTTACAGACACTATGAGAGACAATGTGATGCTGTATATTTATATAGTAGTTTATATCATAGTAGTTTATATATTTTTTTTTACCTTGTATGGATGTAAACCAATTGAAGGAGATCTCCAAACCTGCTGCATTATCAGGTGGGTCTGCGCCTCCTCGCCAAGCAGTCTGTTGTTCACACCAATGCACACCTAGCATTAGATTCACCTCCTTATTAGATCACTTACTCATTCTATGGTCTGCTGCTGATTGGCTGGAAGGTGTGCAATAATAGTTTTTTAATGCACAGGTACTGAAGTACCAGTCGGTTGTTCTAATGTTCTATCCTCAAACATTAGAAGTTACCATAGTAACTCAGTGACAGTTGCTGGAGCCTTCATTTCTCTACAGTCTTGAGAACAAGGATGTGTGTTCACCAGGGAGTTCATGAGGATTTTTTGGGTTCTCCACATTGTGCATTTAAACTTCATTAACGCATGGCAACCTATTGATTATCCCTTACATATACAGGTATCTACAGTACATCCAACTCCAACTTGTGGTAAATGCATCATAAATGTTCCTCTCCATATTGTGAGAATGTTGACAGCCAAGATGACTTTAAAACCCTCACGCAGTCACTTCCCAAGACAACGGAGAGCTGCTAGATCACTTATCCTTAATTTGAGACGCACATGGACCTTCACTGACCCTTGACATGTTCTCCACCCTTCTCTCTCGATAATGCTAGTGATCTATAAATGGTACAGGTTAAACGCTGTGTGTGTGTCTCTCATGTTCTTTTCTGATGTCCCCAGAGCTTTTCCCACCCCTGCCCTGTGATGAACCCTCCCTTCCTCTTGTGGAGGTTTTCTGGAGTTGACATCCCCATATCCACTCTGGTTATGTCTCTTCCACCTTGTGGAATGCGGTACACTTTCAGGGAGTGACTTCCTGAGCTTACTTTTGCTTCTTGTCTTTTAAACACATACACACACGTTTCAATACAGCTTTTTCAAATGCCTATTAATGCCCATTTAATGCCTTTTCATGTTAGCATATACAGTTTAACAGTTTATGGTAACATTACAGTAATTTGCTATTTAAAATGAGGTGTGACAGTAAATAACTAACATGTGTTGCTAAAACGTCTCACCTATCAAAAAATCTCCAGAAATGTGACATTTCGATTGCAACCCAACATTCTAAATCACATCAAACGCTTCCACCTTGTAAAAGCACCACAAGTGTTTATCCATGTTTTCTGTCTCTGTGTATTTTGGTAAGTTTAGAATTTTGGCTTGCCCTGAATATGTATTTCTTTTCTCTTGTAATGTATCAGGTAGTAAACTGTAGCCACCCCCAAACTCTCTTCATTAGGCGAGCTGGAGAGTAGTTGACAGATTTGAGAGAACCACTCTCAATGTTTTGATGGGGCCTGGCATACTTAATGTTTACACTGTTGTTGGGAAATGCAATGAATGCCATGCTCAATGAATAAAACAATGGATTAAGATAATTCAACCAATTTTAACCAAACTCCCCTAAAAAAAAAAAAAAAAAAAAATATATATATATATATATGTAGGGCAACGCGGTGGCGCAGTGGGTAGTACAATCGCCTCACAGCAAGAAGGACGCTGGTTCGAGCCTCGGCTGGGACAGTTGGCATTTCTGTGTGGAGTTTGCATGTTCTCCCCGTGTTCGCCTGGGTTTCCTCTGGGTGCTCCGGTTTCCCCCACAAGTCCAAAGACATGCAGTATAGGTGAATTGGGTAAGCTAAATTGTCCGTAGTGTATGTGTGTGAAGGAGTGTGTATGGATGCTTCCCAGTGATGGGTTGCAGCTGGAAGGGCATCCGCTGCGTAAAACATATGCTGGATAAGTTGGTGGTTTATTCTGCTGTGGCGACCCCAGATTAATAAAGGGACTAAGCCGAAAAGGAAATGAATGAATGAATGAATGAATGAATAAATACTGCACACCGATGGGGGAAAACCTAGACATTCCCAGAGT
>CAIGQW010053631.1:7120223-7168078 GCA_903798125.1 Danio choprae
GGAAATGTCGCAGCAATATATTATTTTATATGAGGCCTGACATTAAAGAACTAATTAACCAGCTAATTTATAATAGTTACCTACTTATTGAGGCAACAGTTTTAAAGAAGAAAAAATAAAGAAACGTTTTGCACATCCATAGTTAAGCAAACCTAGCCAAACATTAAGCTTAGACCATGAGAGGCTATCTGGGGGTATTTGGGATTGGGAAGCAGAAATGAGAGTCAGACACACATGCGGAAAGACAGACAGTGAGATGAGTCAGCCATTTAGTCTTGATGGCGGCTACTAATGAAAGAGAAAGACCAGATCGCCGGTAGTTACATCACATATAATTACACGCGCAGTAATCAGATATTGGAGGTGTGGAATGGTTGGGTGTCCTGACTCTAACCTTAGATGGAGGATAATAATGCCCTCCTGTGCAACACTTACCTGAACTCAACATCACCTCACTCCGGCTAATGATATTCTGCTGAGAGCGTCAATGTGTATTTGGAATTCAGTTGTCTGTCCTGGTTGGGTTCAGCAGTCTTTCATAATGCTGGCTTCAAAAGCATCTGGGTCCGTTATTATAACATTTTGTGCATTCAAGTTTCAAAGATAAAATGGAGGTAGTCTAAACAAAAATATTATCATACGAATTAATTTTTATACATAATATCGCATCTAAATGAGTAATAACAAACCGTGAAAGAGAGTGATTTACAGCAGGAGTTACGCTCTTTGATGGATGCATTCATATGATATTATCTATAATGGTTCAGTGTTTATATGTCATGTCCCTTGACTCCCTCCCAATAGTAGAACTTGTGTGTCATCTAAAATTCTGAGTTGATGGCCAATTTCCAGACAATAATAATAATAAAACTAGAATTTACGTAGTGAAATATGTTTTTAATGCTGCAAGTGAATTTCAGCATCATTGTGACAGAGTTACTTGCTATTTAATTAGTATAAATGTTATTATTATTATTGAGAGAAAAAAAGAAGAAGGGTATAATAAAGTTTTAGGTAAGCAATCAATATTACATTAATATGATATGATAATAATCTAAATGCTGATTTGTTTGTAATCTAAATGTAGAACTTGTGGAAATTGGCATTCACAATTAAATGTCCAGTATTTAAAAATCAGGGTCTAATGCAAGAATGAAATATTTGTGACATGAATGTTTATATAAAGCTGTCATTGCAGGATGCATGCTGAGTGACACTTATGGAGAGCAGATTTGTGCCGGTCTTGGAGCAGAACACATTTGCTTTGCTGAAAGGTGGAGCCACATGAGGTCATTATAATGGTTATAGCCTGTTTCCCTTTTATGTTCAGTTTCATATGTTTCTATGGTTATGGTGTTTATGGCTGCTCTACTGTGTCTGTTGCAAAACTAATTTAACTCATGGGATGAAATGTGATGCTGTGAACAGATTGGCAACACTTAATGTGAGAGTTATAACACTCCATCCTGATAAGGCAATATGCTGAAATCGACTACGTGCCACCTACTGCAACATAAAAAAAAATCTGTGTGTGCTACCAGGAAATGCAGTGCTTGTCTTTCTATGGCATCAGGTGTGTTAGTTGTTGAAAATAATTGTTTGACTGAGAAACTGTAAGCTCGGTTTTATAGGCTCCAACACAGAACATAGATTAGATACAAATTAACACTAAAAGCAAACTGAGACCAACTTGCCTTACTGTCCATTAGTGCACAGTTGTTCTGAAATATATTCTTGCAACCAAATTTCAAGTTGATATTTCACTTTGCTCCATGATAGCCCACGATGAATTTTCAGAGGCACTAGAAAAACACTTCTAAATAGCTCATACTTGGTGATAAAGTCTGTTTTTGTTTTGGTCTGTTTGGTTCAGGAGAATATGCAGCAGGTTCTGAACCAAATCTTCTAAATGAGCTGGGTTTGAATGCACCATTATATGCTGTTTACTATACCTATGCTGATTCAATAATCGTTCAGTTCAATAATTGACCTCTTCAGGACACCACTGCAAATGGTATATGTACTGGATATGAACAGGTGTCAGCATCAGATAGTAATGGAAACAGTGTCCTTTGCAACATAAAAGCAACTTTTTTTATTATCCAAAAAGTCCTTTGAAGAAAAGAAACCTTAGTAGTTGTTGACAATGTATAATACGAGGATCCCTTTAAGTAAAGCAGTCACAAGCTATGTTCTTTTAATCAATGATACGGACATTACAAATATCAAATAAGAATGTCACCCCAGGGTTTACAATTGTCCACTGTGAAAGCCAGTGTATGAATACCCAGTATTAATGATAAACCCCGGGTAAATTAGGAGCAGTTTGAAACATGAAGCAAGGAAAGCCAGGATTAAGTTTATCGGGGTTTAGAGTGAGTGACCCAGGGTAAATATTTGAACGCCCCTCAGTTGAGTTTAAAACAACATTAAACCCACTGTACAGAAAAAAAAACACTATTGAAAATAAATTCTTGGGTAAACTATCCCTTTAAATCGGAGCTTAGCTATAGAAAGCTGACATAAATTCATGTTTTCATGTTCATGCTCTTATTAAACGATCGCCAGTATTGTGGCGACTTCATCATATTGTAGGTGAATTATGAAAGTTATGAAAACTTGCTCTGACATACAGACACCACATTTCCACCCACTAGAACACTACCAGGATTTCTTTGGAGCTTGACACTGCCGTCCCATTGCAGGGTTGCCATTGTCTCAGTTTCCAAAGAAAAACATAGATGCCTTTTTATGAGAGTGATGCTGGAAAATGTTTCCTCTCTGGAGGGAGCCATCATATCCACACCTCATCTGTGACTCATCAGAGAAACACTAAGAGAAATGAGGCAGAGTTTATCTTTTGATATAAATCCACATTCTGTAAAGTCACCATAAAATGATGTAGGCCCCACTGCTCCTCGTGTGGTTCATGTGACGCACTTTGTTATTGTGTAAACAGTAATAAAGGAACCTGCGGTACGGTTTTACTTTCCAGTACACACTCTGCATATTTCAAACACAGTTTATGTTTTTATAATATTTATGTGTCAGACCAGTGCATTTATGTGAGTTAGGAGTGTCACAAGCTGGATATTGCTTGGCATTTGTGATGTTATAGACAAACACAGTCTGTTGAAACAAATAGCACATAAAGAATGTTAGGGTTTCATGTCTTTATTGAAATAAATATTCACAGTACAGGATGGAAAAATGTGTATGAACCCTTAAATTTGACAACTAGCTAACCCTCTGTTTTTATAACCAACACCAGACACACTTCGATGCAGATGAGACCTGCGGGTCAGGCAGTATAAACAGTATAGCAAAATACCTGTATTGTAGCACGTTATATTTCAGTTGCACAAAACTGTTTACATGACGTTTTTTTAATTAAAGTCTCCATATGATTGCTTTAGTTTTGCTGAACATGATCTTTTGTTATCATGCTTGCTGTCAGGTTTGTGAGTTTTCGAGCCAGCAACACAACTTATATCTGTTTCAATGGTGCCAGGAGTGAAAATCTTGGGCTGTGGACAATGTGAAACATGTATTGGTCTCTGATGAGTTCACCTTCACTGTCTTTCCCAGTTACGGTGTGAAGAAGCCCCAAGGAAGCGTACCCCCCAGACTGTTGCATGCCCAGAGTGAAGCTTGGGGGTGGATCAGTGATGGTTCGGGCTGCAATATCATGGCATTACCTAGAACCAATACTTGTGCTTGTGCTGGGGGCATTGTTGTTAAATGTAGTTTCTGATCTGTATGCGTGTTGTTAAATATAGTTTAGCACTGAACATTATGACTTCAAAATAATGACTTGTAATCCTAGGTGAAATCCTAATCCTAAAAAAATTATGTCTCAGCATTTTAGACAGACTAGCGATTTGATTTTCTTAAATTTTGTATATAATATTTTGGTGTAAAGTTATAACAGTATGGCTTGCTTCTGCCTGGTGGTTCCCTACACATATTCAGTGATCCAATCAGTACCATTTACACCTGGTATTAACAAGCTTTTAAAAGCGTCTCTTGTGACCATTAATGTGTATTTTGTTGGGTTTCTTTCCTCACTCTGCATCAGTTTGCATGAGCGCTCGTGCGACACAGGAGTGCTATTGAATGAAAAACACGTCATGCAGCTTATGAGTGAGCAAAAATAAATAAATAAAAAGATCTCGATGGCATCTACAACTTCGATTGTAGTTCCATATAGTGATCACTTGTTACGTCAGAGGCAGAATAGATCTTTTGTTGTGGCTGTTTGAACACATTTGATAACATGAGCATTTGCACTTGCAAAAACAGTCCAAACAAATGAATTTACTGCAAGTAGTCAAAAGTGGACGTGCTCAAAACGTTTGCTCCCTGTTTACACCAGCAAACGGACCCTAAGATGTAAGTCATGCTGTGAGTAAAACAAGTCTTAAAGGGATAGTTTACACAAAACTGTCATCATTTGCTCACCATTTACTTGTTCCAAACCTGTTTGTGTTTCTTTCTTCTGTTTAAAATAAGAAATATGAACAAACTATGAAACTGGTAGCCATATTCTTTAAAATATCTTCTTTAGTGTGCAACAGAAAAAAGAAAGAATCTCATGAAGGTTTTTGGAGCCATTTGAAGACTAGTAAAGGGTGAATAAATGTATATGTTTGAGTGAACCATACCTTTAAATACATTTAATGGCATACTCATCTGATGGCATGGCGAGCCAGTTTAACTGCATGCTTTATTATGAAGTAGTTGAAGCGATTCATCTAACCACAGCTTGGACAGTTTGAATCGTGCGATTTCCACACAGCATCTCGCTCTATGTTCTGTATGGTGTTTCAGATGCAACATCTCATCAACAAATATATGAATATACTTACTAAATGTATCAATATATACCAGAGAAGGACATAGAGAGGAATTTCAGCGGCTGAGTGAGACAGACTTCATTTACATGAGCATGTGCATTTGACAGTCTCCACTTCCTGTGTACAGTACAAACAGCAGCAGTGATTAGCCAAACCAGCCACAGATAGTATCTAACTAATTAAATCACCTTCCCCACCCCCAGCTCATCTTAGTCTTTCTCATTAGAGCTAATCCAATATCCCACGTATGCATGGATTTGTTCACTTCAATGGGAAGTAGTACCTGTGACACAGGCATAACTATTTTTCCTAGCTTTTTTTTCCCTGTACGACACTCAAATAGCATTATTACATTATTGTCCTGTTCATCACTTGCTTACCAGAGTGACTGACTTGTGGTCTGACCTACATTTGTATTGTTGTTCTTGTCAGATTTTTATTTTCCAAGCTTATTAAATGATTACTTTAGCAGGTAGTAAAAGATGAAAGTCAATAGTTGCACTGCTATGACAATAGTGGACAGATTGCAAGCGTAAACAGGTGTGGGAGGTTACCATGAGTAAAGAAGGTAGATAATTATCTGTGAAGTATAAATAATATGCAGCAACATTGAATCAGTCTATTGCAATAGCCGCAGTATAATTTAATGTATACACAAAATAGCTTTAATAGAACATATCTTCTAAAAACAGTTACTTTAAATGGTAATAATATATCACAATATATTGTTTTCAGACATTATTGGACTCAATATCTATGCTTCTTTGAAACAACCAGTATGCAATCAGACAGTTAAAGTCAATTTTAACATGCAAACATGTTTTTTTTTATTTATTTTTTTTATCTGGTCTCAGAATCAGTTATTTACACTGGAATCACAAAATTAAAAAAATGTTTCACATGTTTGAACGGGGCAGCACGGTGGCGCAGTGGGTAGCACAATCGCCTCACAGCAAGAGGGTCGCTGGTTCAAGCCCTGGCTGGGTCAGTTGCTGTGTGGAGTCCAGAGACATGCGGTATAGGTGAATTGGGTAAGCTAAATTGTCCGTAGTTTATGACTGTTAATGGGTGTGTATGGATGTTTCCCAGTGATGGGAAGGGCATCCGCTGCGTAAAACATATGCTGGATAAGTTGGCGGTTCATTCCGCTGTAGCGACCCCAGATTAATAAAGAGACTAAGCCGAATCAAATAAAAGAAAATGAATGAATGTTTGAACGGTGATTGTAGAATCTAGTGCACCGCCGACAGAAGACAAGATGTGTGGTGTCATGGTGGTGGCATTTATTAATACATATTTGTACAGTTATAAGTTGTGCATATTTTGTGCATCATAAAATGATGATGTTATATGGAGATTAATGTATAAAATCAGTTAAATCAATAAAATATATAAGCATGTTATCTACTCTTCCCACAAAGAAAACATCTTTCCAGCTATTTGTAGTGAACAGCGGTTTTGTTTTTTTCAAAATAACATGATTCAAAAAGTATTTTTTTATAGAATGTAAATCAATTGAACATCTGCACAACCTTCTCTTGCTTGCTTACTCATCTTATGGATGCAATGTCATTGATGCACACGTGCATAATCATGTGCCAAGCCTTTGGCTTTTGCATTTTCAGAGCTTTAACAAAGCTCTAAAGCTGAATCCGTCAAAATCAAAGTGTGATTAGTCTTTTTCTTTAGATTCAGCAATAGATAAATGAATGCTTAGCTGAATTTGATGGAATGGACAGCAATAGAGAGATAAATAACAGGAGATAACAAGTGAAAATAGTACATTTTCTACTAGGTCTTGCCAGATTAAGACAGAGAAAGGGGCTTTTGTGTGTTGAAAGGTCACCACCCCTTGAGTTTGACCATGGACAACACCATCTCACATGAAGCTGTAGAAAATTCACATTTAGATTGCTTAGATTAGGACACAGATGCACTTCCTTCTGTCTGCCGTCTTGTTTCTTCATCACATGTTTTTCCACAGACATGCAGATTAAATATGAGTGTGAGGGAGGGGTGTTTTTTATGCTTCATGATGTTTTGGAATAAGAAAGTTGTAGGAAAACAAATTCAAGCTGAAAAATTCTGGTATCTTAAAATTATGCTTGATGATTTTTAAAAATGATTTTCACTTTATTTAAACAGTTTTTTTTTACTTAACCCAAGTTAGGGGTTGACATTAGTCAATGTCAAGAGTTGAGCTTAGTCAAGTAGCTTGGTCAACAAAATTTTGTGATTTCCACTTTCCATAATGCCTTGCACAGAGTTAGATAGGAAAAGGAAATGTTTTTAAAAAAATAGCATGATAAGATGCTCAGTGTTCTCTTTGTTGGTATTTAAAGGTTTTTTGAGGACCTGCTAACAACACTTTAAGTTGCTTTAATAAAAACAGTTGTAAGAGTACTGTTAGCAAAACCAAAATACCTAAAATAACATGCAAATAAAATAAATTAGATTTAGCTTGGGGAGGAATCGCCATCAGATAACTTTGATAAGGCTTAAATAACTTGATTCATTCATGTTTTGTTTTTTTGAGTTTACTTTGAGCTTGTAGGTCAAACTACAGAAGGTATTCGAACAGAGATAAAATGTTCCCATCATGTGGAACCACTGACCGTGATAAATTCCAGTTCAGCCAAAGAGGTTGCAGAGGCTCTGCTGTGCTGTGTGGGAGTTTACCCTTTAGTGACGTCTCACCTCATGAATATCAATTACATTGCTCTCTGCTTCCAGGAGAGCAACCAATTAACAGTTCAGCACTGAAAAGCCCTCGCACCACTCATTTACTGGCAGGGCCAGCAAAAAGACTAAACATTTGCTACAGTGAGCAATCAGTCTCAAAACGTGCATTGATTGAGGACTACAGCATCTTAAAATCACAATCGCTGTCCATCTTCAGCGACTGTTATTCCATTTACTTCAGCAAGTAAATAGAAAATGACCAGTGAGAACAGTTAGTGCCAGTACCAGAGGGCTGTTACCAGATTTATTGTGAAAGGTTTACATCCTTTTCCACCATTAAGTCTCCATGGTTTAGGTACATGTAGTCTAATCACTATTTATGAGTTGCTAGGCTTGATTTACATTGAATTTGTTGGCTTTACTAGTCAGTTACACAAATGTAAGAGTAAACAATAATAAACACAAAACTTGTTTAATGTTTTGAGTTTGAAGCAGAATTGTTCGATGGAAGCAGAACCAGAGAATTCCTTCCAACCGTGGTGTCAGATCAGAGCTTCACCCCTCTTGTGCTGTGCTTCCAGGAACTCCAGCAGCAGCCAAGAGGATCTGACCCGCCCTTTTTCCGCATGGAGAGACTCTCATTCCTTCTGTCTCTCCCACCCTTTCTCTCTCTTTCTTTCTGTTATTGCCCTGTTGGATTGTTCCTTTGCCATGGTAACTTTAGTTGGGGAATATAAAGGTTGCTTGTTGGCTCGGGTGCATTTGTCTGGGAGAGTGAGAGAGTGACACGGTGCTGTCATTCAGGTCCTTAACGACCCTCAACAAAGAGAAAATCACGGAGCATCCCAGTTCTCTATTGCTCTCCACCTCACTCTCTCTCTCTACTGTTTTCTGTGCTTCTTTTCAGGAGCACTTCAGAAGAGCTTGTTCTTTCTGTTTGTAAATTCCAGTCCTTCACCTTTTCTCTCTTTCAGCTTAAATTCCATCCTTTAATTTTCAGCTTATATAATAGTGATTGAGAACTTTTTTTAATATCTATTTGGTAATCAATTGAATTTACAGGAAGCGCAAACACTGCGTGAATATGTTTATTTCCAGTGCTATTATCAGGGATCAGCATTATGCGTCAGCACAGTCGCTATCAGCATCACTTTTGCAGATTTAGTGTTTCATGGTGTGTGTGCATTCAGATGTGAAGCTGTTGCTTACGCTTCCATGATCATCTGGTCGCTCTCCTCAAACATTAATAACCTGCAATGAGAACTCATGACCTTTGGACATAGCTTATTTACAAAGACTTCCGCTCTTCTTCCTATGTAGATCATTTCCTCCAACTAAATGTGGTGCTGCAGACTGTTTTCCGGACATACTGGTGAAATGGTCAGTAAGTCATTCTAGGTCAACTAGTGAATCTAGATTTTCACACTTCACAACTCTTATGATGACCAACCCCACATTTACTAATTGTTTTGTATTTGAATATTAAAATGTAATTTATTCCAATTGAAACTATATTTTTTAAATAATTTCTCGAATTAAACACGTCACCATTTAAGGTGTCAGTAACAACCAAAGTAATCCATACATACAAAGGAAACATGACTAATTTGTTTTAATATTAAGTTTGACACATGGAAAAATGTATTGAACACATGAAGAAAAAGAGGCATAAAAAGGCATGGAAAGCCCAGCCAGCAGCTGAAATCTTTCAGTAGTTATGCCCTCATCAGTGTGAATGAATATTATGGCCTGTTTCCACTGAGTGGTACGGTACTGTGATGTCAGAAGCATTTCAATAATCATGTGCAAGTTATTATCATCAGCTCAAGAAGTTCGTATTTTAAATATAGATGCTGAGAAAGTGAAACCGCTCTCGCTTTTAGACGGCCTCGTAAAACAACAACAGAACATGGCAGGTTTTGTTCTTCTTGGCTTTGTGGCTGTTCATCAAGTTGACGACAAGGTTTGTTTGAGCTTGGGTCGACCATGGCTCGTTATTATATGTATATAGTATTACGATGTAATGTCTTGGCTGTGTATTTAAAAATGCCGCTTCCTTTGTTTTTATTCTCCTGGCTTTTGTACGCGCTAATGACTCTTCTCTGCAAACCAATAGCATCCAGCTGTGCGTCTAGCTCCTCCTTTTAGTACCCGTTTGTCATGCTAGGTACCCTTTGGAAAGGGTACTCAAAAAGTGGTACGGTACGGTTCGCTTTTAGGTACTTTTTGCCAGTGGAAACAGCCATAAAAGTGTACCGACCCGTACCTTACCATACCACTCAGTGGAAACGGGCCATTAGCTGCTTCAGTCCTAACACCTACATTACCAGATGATGAAGATGAAGCCAGGGTGGACACTTGAGCAAGACAATGAGCCAAAAAAACACGGGCAAGGAAACTCTCAACTGGTTTCAGAAAAGAAAATAAAGCTGCTAGAATGGCCCAGCCAATCACCTGACTTAAATCCAGTGGAAAATAAGAACTAAAGATCAGAGATCATAGAAGAGACCAATAGAACCGTCCAGATGTTTAGAGTGTTGGAGTTGGAGGGAAAAATCACACTTGATCAATGAATGCGACTCCATTCTCCATACAAGAGGTGTCTTGAAGCTGTCATTACTAAAAAAGCCTTTTATACAAAGTATTAAATAGATTTCAGAATTTCAATACTTTCTCATTGTGTCACTCTGTTGTTATTACAAAATGTTTCAGATTTTTTGTGACAGCACATTTTGGAAAAAATGAAATGCTACTTACATATTAAGAAAATTCTGTAGTTTTGTTAAAAAAATTATATAAATCAAAAACCTGTTAATGGTAATGTTTGCTTTCTCTTGAGAGGTTTGCCTTTCTTTCACAGAGCATACATCAAAGTGGGCTTTACAATAAGACATTCAAAGGAATAATTCACCCAAACAAAATTTCCTCACAGTCATGTGGGTTTAAACTTTTCCCAAAAAAAAAAAAAAAAGTGGTTCTTTCTTCTGTTCAACACATAACAAGCTATTCTGAAGAATGCTGTAAAAAAGCAGCAGTTGACATCCATAGTAGGATGAAAACACTACTATGGAAGTCAGTGGATGCTTTTCCCAAAATTATTCGGTATATCTTTCTTTGTGTTTAACAGAAGAAAGAAACCCAAATTTGTTTAGAACAAGTAGAGGGTAAGTAAATGATGACATTCATGAATTTTCATTGTTTTGGGTGAACTATCCCTTTAACAGTTGCTGCACCGAGGGCAGAGTTCGCATAATCTTTGTCCAGCATTCACTCATTTATTTTTCTTTCAGGGCTCCTCTTGTCTCTGTGAGTGTAACTGAGGTTTGGCCAAAGATGCCATGGACAGCAGCCATCAGCATTAGGCTCAGTAATGAAGAGAGCACTGAATCCACACAAATGTTAGAGTCTACCCAAAAGCCTTTTTTACAGGCACAGAGCGAGCCGCCTGTGTGGGAATGACTGAACAGTGCAGTGTTTATAGAGATCTAAGGAGCTGACCTGAAAATGTGCTTTCTAAACTTTGATGCTCGGTTCAACAGCTTTTAAGTTAGTTTCAAAATGAAAAGCTTCTTAATGTTAGTGTTTCTATGCTCTAGTGGGTCAGAATGATTTTCTGAGGTGTAGTGCTGGTGTAATTATTGATTGTAACACATTTAATTAAATAAAACTCTTTATTTTCTGTGTGTGACAGGAATTTATGGACTCATTCAACACCACAGCATTGTGAGCCATCTCTAACAGAACCAGCAGGCTCCAGAAAAAGGGGGAAAAGTGCAAAAGGAATAATACGGATCTTAAAGGACATGCTCAGTATGGTGCTGTGGAGGGGAGAGCTGAAGTGTTCAACACTGGAATGACCTCCCACACACTCTCTATGGGGATTTCAGCATAGCCGCACTCTGCTGGAAGGGAGGAGGTGTATTTCTGTGGCATTCGATCGCTCCGCTCTGATTGGTCAGCGTTATTCAGCTGCCGCACTGACACTGGTCAGGATGCCAGCAAAAGGGAAGTACTCGCTAGACAAGCAGGAGTTAAAACAGGAAGCCCTGTACAGGAAATTTTCTGGCATTAGCCAATACCAGCCGTTCGTTCTGTTGCTGGGACTGAGCATCATCACCTGTGCCACACTGCTAGTGCTCTTCTTCAGTTTGAAGCTGGTAAGATGCCACATTCCTGTAAGATGCACACTGTTACACACAGTCAGATGCCCACCTGCTTGAGTGCATGCTGTAGAATGAGACACTTAAAATGAGCCAAGACAGTTGTTATGCCTCATGCTATGCTTTTATACTAGCACAATCTGATAGCACTCCGACTATGTTAGGAAAGTGCAACCTCAGTTTTCAGTGCAGTGTATCACTGGTTGGTATTACTGTACATAGAAATCACACAGATTTCACTAAGATGTACAGTACCTTTCAACCTACCTTCTGAAGTTCTATTTGTACTGTACCACAGTGGAAGAAATCACAAGCTTGCTTGTGTCAAAGCAAGGTTTGAAATTGATAATAAAATGAACAATTCGAAGGCTGAGACATTGTTTCATATCATAATTAGGTGATGATATGATAATTATTATAATTATGACATTGATTAGACTAGAGGCACACTACAGATTTGTGTTTATTTATCAACTGAAAACAGCACAGACTTAAATGTTGATTCTTATGATTTAAGAATCAATATACAATCAAGATGCACTCCTTAAATGAACCATTTCAGACATTTTGAGCATAGAGGTGGTGTTGCGAAATATATTATGAGGAAATGTTTTTAAAAGAAAGTGTTTGGTAACATTGGATGTATATGAACATATTGTAGCAGATGCCCCAAACTAAATTATTTAAAAACCTTTTAAAAAAGCAAAAATTTGGCCACTTTAAAGGCACAGAGGAGTTGACCCAAAAATGAAAATTCACTCACCATTTACTCACCCTCAGATGGTTGCAGAACTATATGAGTTTTTATTTTCAGGTGCGCAAAAAGAAGATATTGTGAAGAATGATTAAAAAAAAGTTGCTCAAATAGATTTATAAAGAGTGGAGGGTGTGTAAATAATGACAGAATTGTCATTTTTGGGTGAACTATACCTTCAAGTCTATTGTTTTCTTATTTGTTTATTTTTATATTTTTTTGTGTAAACCAAAAATTTACTCTATTCTAAAAATGGCATAGAGTAGTGCACAAGTACAGAAACTGGGATGTAACCGCCACAGTCAATTTTCCCCATGCAATAATCTTTCTGCAGCAGGTTTGTCCTTGCTGTTGTTCAGATGCTATCTGATGATTGAAGCAGGGTCTATTACATAATCCTGCGGTGTCTGAGGTGCTGATCCACTGTGATTGCATAATCTGAGGCCTGATGATTACAGGGCTGAAAAGCTGATGTGAACTGGCATTATGCATGATAGGAAGCTGAGCGTTTTTAATTGTAATAATTGGCGTTTTTTGGCAAGTGTGTAAGAATAGTTTTTCTTGGGGAAATATGTAGAACGTCATGTGCTGATCTTTCTCGCTCTTTGCATGGTATCTTTGGCACATTCTCACATGAACCTTCTCTGGAGTCAGCTGGATGTGAAGAGGGGCCATGAACGCATCTTCCGTACCACTGTTGTTCATCCCTTTAGCAGATAAGCACTATACCATCTGTGCGAACTTCTGTAACCTACTCTCTCAACACCAACCATCCGTGGGAGGAACAGAATTACAACCAGCGTGCCTCTCTTTGCGTGGGCATTTGTGTATGTGTGTGTGTGTTTGGTTTTACTATTTATTTGAACTTTCAAAGCCCATAGGATGATGGGAGTATGTGTAGGATTGTTTGTAGATGGAGGTATATGTTTCTGCCCTGTTTGAAAGTCAGTGAAGTATCTCAGCGGTAATTCAAAGTGGTTGGTTTAATTGGGTGAACATAAGTGGAGGACTTACTTTGGTGAGTGTGTATAATGGTGGGTGGGTGAGTGGCTGGGTCAACCCAACGCTGTGATTTGCCCACACAGGTAGTGACTTGTAGTCTGATAGTGTCATTTTATAGTGTTGCTTTATTCTTTATTGATTGTAACCCTATAATATTTAACTGGTGTCCAGAAGTTACTCTACTGTTTAAAAGATTTGTTTTTATCATACTTTTATCATACATATTTTAGAGTACAATTATCGGTATTAACAAATGATTAACTATGACTGAGTGTATGCAGAATGTGTGCTTTTAAGTACAAATACACAGCCATTATCTTAATAATAGGCAGGCAATAAGTCACTAGTTAATAATGAGAAGTGGTACTTAATAAAAAGTTGTACCATTTTTTAAACTTAAAAAAACTGTAAGCGGGGACTACACGCTGGCTTAGTGGTTAGCACTGTTGCCTCACAGCAAGAAGGTTGCTGGTTCGAGTCCCGGCTGGGTAAGTTGGCATTTCTGTGTGGAGTTTGCATGTTCTCCCCATGTTCGCGTGGGTTTCCTCCAGGTACTCCGGTTTCCCCCACAGTCTGCGCTATAGGTGAATTGAATAAATTGGCTGTAGCGTATTAGTGTGTGTGAATGAGTATGTATGGATGTTTCCCAGTACTGGGTTGCAGCTGGAAGGGCATAAAACATATGCTGGATAAGTTGGTGGTTCATTCTGCTTTGGTGACCCCTGACCAATAAAGGAACTAAGCCGAAAAGAAAGTGAATGAATGAATGAATGAAAAACTGTAAGCAGAAGTATACGCTAAAGCAGAATAATCCATTGTGCATTATAGTGCCATGAATTTGTAGTGGTGTTTGTTCACAACAATTCTACAAAGTGAATGATTCAGTGGTTTGAATTGTTTGTGTCTTGAATTAAGCAAAAATTTAGCAAATGTTTTTAAATGGGATTGTCTAGCCTATGGATGCTTGCTATTGTTGCCTAGTTGTTGCCTAGCAGCTGCCATTGATGAGGGGCAGTGATGTTTACAGTTCAAAACCTGTTCAAATATATTCTCCATTGTGCTATTCAGTATGAACATAAACATCATACGAATAAACTATTTAAAAACATATCTTGGTGAGATGTCAACGTGAGCTACTTTAAAGTAAATGTATTTCTAACGTTTATATTGCTAGATATGTGGGTAAACTAAAAGCTAGTATATTTAAAAGAGAGATGAAAAATGTTTGAATTTTGATGAATTTTAGTTGTATCCTTTATTCTTTTGTCGTTACCTTCAAAATGAAGGACCCATTTCAAGGCCTCGTGTGTCGGAGGATTCAAATTGGGATAACATTGGGACATAGTGACACATTTTGTCCACATTGCACCTAGCTGTTTTATATATTTCAAAAAGATGTAAATATATGTCCATCTTATAGTTTTAACCATTTATTTACCCACCTCTTTGTAAAAGAGTTGAAACTATGATTGCTCACTGAAATGGTGTCTGTATTTAAAGTGCTGCTATCTCTGTGACAGATGGAATCGAATTATCTCTGGAGCTTTTGAAGGCTTTCTTGTCTTTTATGTTTGTGTTTTTCTACCATTAGGGGAGAAGAAAATGAACAGAGTAGGAAGCAATAGTCCCCTAATGGCTCCATGACAACTAATGTGCAAAACTAATGTTTCCAAGAAAGACGGCATGCACAAACACATTTTAAAGACACAAAGTTTTTCAACAGATTTTTTTTTTATGGATAGCTAGCACCCACTACCACACACACATACATGCTGCATTTTCCAGAACCTCTGAATGAAGTATATGTAATATGCATGTTTGCCCTTAACACTTTGCTCTGTCCATGTGTGTGTGTGTTTCAGAAAGCACAGTTTCATGGTGTATTTGTGGGAGTTGTGGGAGGAGCGTTGTGCTTGTTCCTGGTGGTGTTTATATTAGTCTGTATAGAGACCCTCTCTCAGCGATGGAGAACTTTGCTCGGCCTCGCTGTGTGGGCCACACACCTCACAATGGGCTTCACCTTTATTTTCAGCACAGGAGGCATAAATGATTTACAAATACAGCCATGGGACCAGGTAACACAAGCTATAATATTACACAGACACTTCACATTCTTTGAAACATGAGCTATAATCAGTGATTAAATTCTTATCAGTCTTAAATAAATGTTCAGTTCTCATTCTCTTTCTCTCTAGGTGCCCTTTTTCCTCTTCATCATCATTACAGTCTACACCATGCTGCCGTTTCAGATGAGCTATGCTGTTATCCTGAGTATCATCTCCTCTCTATCTCACATCATTGTTCTTTCGGTGTACCTCACAGTAGCCGAATTTCCCAGACTTCCCATCACCAATCAGGTAAAAGGAAATCCACCTTCTCATTGGCCGAAAGCAAAGCAGGTTTCCAGCTTCGGCAAACCTGTATGTAAAGAAGCTGCAGAGGATGTGACGCCTCGATGCTAAAAGTCTGCCTTTCTGTCCCTCTGTCCAGTTGCTGTCAAATGCTGTGGTGTTTGTGTGTGGAATTATTGTTGGGGCTTTTCATAAGGTCCTGACGGAGAAAGCTCTCATGCAGACATTTCAGGATACTCTTCGCTGCCTTGGCATTCGCATGAAACTGGAGATTGAGAAGAGACAACAGGTGCTCATGCAACTTCACTTCTTCACATCACATATGAAAAAACATATGCAAACGAAATGTAGTATATGCATGTTTATATATGCGTCACCTTACAATTTTAGTGTGCAGAGTAGTGTAGCTTTCTATTGTCTGTTCTTCTGTTTTAGAGAAAACGTTTTATAGTATTGTGTTGTAGAAACATTGGTTACTTTTTTTTTAAATCCCAAACTCAAGACCATGTGTTTTCAGCTGTAACTCCTCTTAGTGTGTGTATTCATTTGCAGTTTGGTTCTGGTGGTTTGTTGGGCTCAAACCAAAGTAGAAAATTATAGACTCTGTCCTGACTGTCTTAGAATTCATGTTATTATGGCTGAACTTGCTTTTGTTTTGTGAAAGAATTTACTGCACATTGAAGAGAATGCTCTGAGCTGGGCTGAATTTGTTTATTGTGTGTGCATACATTTTTAAGGATTCACAAATCATGCACACAAAAAAGATTTGCTGCAATGAGATGTGTTTTCTACACCTCAACAGAACTGTAACGGGCCTCATTAGACTATGATGAGGAAAAGTACCGTGCTGGGAAAATTTTGGGGGTCACATGTTGGGATATCATGTCCTCTTTTCGGTTAGTTTAAAAGTGTTTGGTATTTATTGCGTTCATGTCTCAGTTCATTTGGTTGTGGATGGATGTGTATGACTGTTCTCATCTCACGTCTTTTTCAGCCCCTCGCACATGAGCACCATGTTTTTAAGACGTTGTGTCAAGTTAAAAGAATTGTAACTTTTTCACGGAGTGTTGCTTATCATTGCTCATCAATTCCAGACTCATGTAGACTCAAATAGTTCCAGGAAGTGTTTTGTGGTTAATTCAAATAATGTTAGATAGCATTAAAACATACACAAACTTATTTTTAGAAACTTTGTACCTTTCAAAAGTGCAAACCTTTGTCTTCAGCAGTAATTCGGCTGTAAGGCTAATTTCTGTGAACTAGTGAGATGCTCCATGAGAAAAAACGTTCCATTGTAGTCAATGGTGTTGTCACAACTCTCTCTCTATGGCTCTGGTTTACAGTAGCAAGTTGGCATGACAACTGTTTTATTTGACAACAACATGGTGGAGGAGGCACTTTTTTAAAAAGTCACTCCATCTCACATCTTTAAATGCATTCTGTGTGAATGACCCCTTTTTAGACGTGAATGCTTAGTGTATACTTACAGCTGAATGCTTAGCTTACAAGGTGTGCACTGTAAAAAATTACTGTAAAATGTACAAGTGCACTTTAACTTAACAATTACAACTGTGCGTTAGTTTTACAGCACAATTGTAATTGTTAATTTACAGTGCACTTGTAAATTTCACAGTATTACTGGCAACCGGCAACAGTTTGCCTCATTTGACAGTCTCTGTGAACATGTGGAGAAAATAGTCTAGTCTTTCTCCGTGTTATCTCTCTCCAGAAGTTACGGCCAATTAATATGCATTTGTGGTTGCTTAAAGTAGACATGTGGTTATCTCTTTAGAGCGTTGTTTGTTTATTGTCGCTCCATCTCATACATTCTTTTCAATTGTGAAAGAAGTTGAAAAAAACTTGTGGATAGATAAATCAAGGTAATATGTCCTAGTTGTGCATAGAAAAACTCTCTGCACATATACATTATGAGCACACTACGCTGATGATTAAATTAAATCATACGCACAGAATGTATACCCTAGTGTATGCTTAAAAAAAAGCTCAGCAGAGTCCTACAGCATGCTGTAGTTTGAGTTTTCTAAGCGACAGGACGGACAGTTTGCCCTTAGCTGAAGAATCACCCAGAACCCCCTAACAAATGCCCTTCTTCAGTCCTAGCAACCACTTGAACACCTCAGCCACTGCTTAGCAACAACACTACAAATGTCTCATTAAACATAATCTAAATAAAAATATAATATAAACACACAAGAAATCCTTCAAACTTTGAATTTATCTTTAGAAATTGACAACACATCATGCTTAAATAACCGTCACTTCAATTTGTTTTCTTTTAAACTTTGAATTATCTTTGGCAATTTGCTTTTAAACTGCATTGTTCATTCATCTTCAAATTTGACAGCTGAATATTTACTTGTCATGGAAAACTGAATCAATATATCTTCCTAAATAGATTCACCCCGTTTCTAATTAAATTAGTTGTGTCGTTTTTCACTCAGAGGAATTGTTGTTCTCTGTTTGTTATGATTGTTGTCGGGGAAGTGACATCATGTAAAGCGAACAGTGAAAAGCAAGTTGCAGTTTAATGGCAGGTTATTAACCTCTCAGACAATGTCTGAAACAATGTCCTGATGTTGAACCCTAAAGACAAACATTCATACCCACAGGGCAGCAGTGAAGACAATGCTTTCGAACTCTGAAGAATGCAATATAACCTGGCTTTCACAGTAAACTTCAAACCTTTAAACGTGTTTGTGCTTGTCCTGTAGGAAAACCTTTTACAGTCAGTCCTTCCTGTGTACATCTCCATGAAGATGAAGTTGGCCATTATGGAGCGCTGCAAGCGTAAAGATAAAGAAGAACAGCAGCGGATGGTCCGGGACAACAACTTCCACAGTCTTTACGTGAAGAGACATGAGAATGTCAGGTAACACACGCACACACACACGCACACACACACGCACACACACACGCACACGCACACGCACACACACACACACACACACACACACACACACACACACACACACACACACACACACACACACTCATATGAATCTAGTGCCGTTTGCGTGTTGTTCTGTGTTTTGCAAGCTCTAATTTAGCCCTTGCTCATTAATCGAGTGCTGATAGTGGATGAATGGTCAGTCTGTTAGCCCCGACTCTCAGAGTGCTCATCATGAGGACACTCATTTAATTAGTTTTATTTCCCATCAACCCCAAGAGTAGAGAGGGGGGTTGGGGTGCATCTATTAATATTCTTTGTCCCATACCCACAATGCTCAGTTCTCAGGCAGTCGTTTATATTTAGAAAGATGGCTTGTTTGCCTCCCTTTACAGCTGCTCCAACAGAACACACATTCACTCACCTGTGCATGTGTGTGTGTGTGCATGTGCATGTGTACGTGTTTTTGTGACATGTCAGGAAACAAATCTGTATAATGACACAGGTATTACAAAAAGGAGGTGAAATATGAGGACATTGCTGATGTCCTCATTTCTCAAAAAGCTTATAAATCACACAGAATGAGTTTATTCAGAGAGTAAAGCTGTACACAGTCTCCTGTGATGGTTGGGTTTAGGGATAGGGTGGGGTTAGGCCAATACAATATACGGTTTGGACAGTATAAAATGAATGGAAACCTATGTAATGTACCCACTTTTCAAACGTGTGTGTGTGTGTGTGTGTGTGTGTGTGTGTGTGTGTGTGTGTGTGTGTGTGTGTGCGTGTGTCCGTGTGTGTTTATCTTTCAGCCAGCTTTGAAGCTTTGAGAACAGCTATGTCTTAAAGATTAATTTTCATGAGCTGTATTTATGAATTTTTTTTGCATTCAGACACAGACACTTATGTTTTACTCAGTAAAAAAAGACTCTTCCTTTTTGTCCTGTCTTGAGATTTGACCAGACGTGAACACTTTTTCTCCCTTTGTTTCTGTTACATAATAAACTGCAAAAACACATAAACGTGTCCTTTGTTTGTCTTCCCCCTTGTTTTTGTTAGCATCCTTTATGCTGACATCGTGGGTTTCACACGTCTGGCCAGTGACTGTTCACCTAAGGAGCTTGTGCTCATGCTGAATGAACTTTTTGGGAAATTTGACCAGATTGCAAAAGTATGTATAATTATGTATGACTATGATTATGCTCTAATGTAAAGTCCATTACACAATACTTTTTGTAACTTTATAAATGTTTTTGCTGTATTTCTTGATCAGTTTAGTCCATCATTGCTAACAAAAAAAGTATTAGTTTCTTGTTAACTGACCCCAGACCTTAGAATGGTCCTGTGTTTACAATTACATTTTATTTTGTTTGATATTTCTACTCACAGAAATATATTGACTGACTTCTAAAGACTTTGGAATTATTTGGACTACACTTCTTATGTTTTAGTCATTTCATACAGATGATACAATCATTCAAATAATCTTTATATACAAATCATTAACATACACTGCCTAGCCCAAAAAAATATTTTTAGATTTTTTAGATTTAAATAAGCAAATAAGATTAGACTGGATCCTTATTGCAATGATTAATGTTTCTGGTTTGTTATATATTTGATGCAATGTGTAGCTTTTTATTTCTCAAATAATCATGTCAAAAGATGCTGACAATGCTCAAAATGTATCTGGCGCAAACTGAGGAAGAAGGTTTCCAAATGACCTTAACCCGTATTGAATGTCTTTGCACTGGAGTAAACTTTACAGAGCAGTTCTCTTCACATTCAGATAGTGGTGGTTCTCCTATTGTCAATACAAACTTGAACAAAAACTAGGACTACACTTTGCCACATTGCATAGGGTTGTTGAAATAATGTCACAGCGAATTCACACAAGAAGGTCGAGGGAATTATTTCTTTTTTAGCCAGGCAGCGTAATATAATTTAATTTATTATAATTTAATCTGATTATCAGTCGGTTTAGTTCTTAAACAAAAACACCATTGATGAGCTGGTAAACTAGATGCTTGTGCTTTGAATTTTACATATTAGTTGTTCATGAAGATTTGGAGATTATGCTTTTGTTTGTGTCTCCTGTAGGAAAATGAGTGTATGCGGATAAAGATTCTTGGTGACTGTTATTACTGTGTGTCTGGCCTCCCCGTTTCCTTGCCAAACCATGCTAAAAACTGTGTTAAAATGGGCCTGGACATGTGTGAAGCCATCAAGTAAGTCTGTATATTTTTTAAATAAAACAAGCATTCACAATATCATTAGCACAGAATTTCTTCTTATGCTTTTTCTATTTTGGCACTGACCAAGATATCTGGCAGATGACAGGTTGAATATTTTTCTAATCATCACTTGCAGGCAGGTGCGTGAGGCCACAGGTGTGGATATAAACATGAGAGTGGGTGTACACTCTGGAAACGTCCTCTGTGGTGTGATTGGATTACGGAAGTGGCAGTTTGATGTGTGGTCACATGACGTCACCTTGGCCAATCATATGGAGTCAGGTGGATTACCAGGGTATGAACAATAAAATACTTTTAAAATGACAAGTGTTTTGTTGCACACAGATTACTGTTTGACTCATGATGTCATATCTCACACCTTTGTTAAGTGCTACTTGTTGCTTTTAAAAAAAAATGTTGTACTCCATTAGACGTGTTCACATCACAGAGGCGACCCTGAAGCACTTGAACAAGGCATATGAGGTTGAGGAAGGCAATGGTCACCTGAGAGACACCTACCTTAAAGAGTTAAACATTAAGACGTTCCTGGTCATAGACCCACGGGTAGGAACTTTAACTTGTATATCAGCCGTGTGTTTCTGACACGCATATTAGTTACTGTGGATGAGTTTGAGTTTGTCTTTGTGCTGTTTATGCCTGTGTGTTTAGTCGAAAGACTCGTCACTGATGGCTCCCAGTGTCACAAAGCCCCGTGTGAGTGATGGTTTAAAGATGCGAGCATCTGTGCGCATGACTCGTTTCCTAGAGTCATGGGGGGCCGTCAAACCGTTTGCTCATCTCCAGAGTCGAGAGGAATTCAGCACCGATGCAATGGTCAATGGAAAGAATCATTGCAAGGTCAGTGATACACTGGTTAAAGGAACAGATCACTAAAAATATGAGAACTGATCTTATGACAGCTAAACGACTGACAGCCCAAACAGCCAATCAAATCACTGCAGATAAGCCTTGTGATTATCCACCATTTAGTCGGTTTTACTTTCTGTCACATACAGCTGACTTTTTTTTGTCAAACTCCCAACATTATGAAGTCAGTGAACCTCAAATTTAAAGGTCCCATGAAGAGCTCTGAATTGTGCTTTTTTTATTCAGTGTTTGACATAATCTAAGCTATGATATGATGCTTAGATTCATTTGCTTAATCATGCAATGATAGCAAATGAGAAGTGTCAGATTTCAGATATTAGAGAATCAGATACTAAAGAGCATTTGATTGGTCAGAAGATTTGATGACAAAATGAGGTAATTAAAAAAAGTTGAACCATTAGGGCAAAGTGACAAATTGCAATCTTTAGATGTTTATATATTCAACATGCAAATTTTGCCACTGTTTTTGATCACACAAGCTTATAGATATCTTTAAGACTGACATACTGATACTAGTATATAAAACTTTATTTTAATTTACCCTTTAAACTATAATATGGAAAAATGCAAGTGCTGGATCAGACTCTGTGGTAGATTGGATGAACAACTGTAATTTTTGTACAAATATTGTATGGTTTTTTTGAAAGGGGAGTAGCTAATAACTTTATTTAAATGGAAAGACATGCGGTCTTTGAGGAAAACAGAAGAAAAATGTATCATTTACCTCTGTTTGCATCTGTGAAGAGCGTTTCCTTCGATTTAATGTCAGTATTTATGGCATATTAACTTTTGACTTCTTGTGAAGGTTTTTCCTTCGTAATTTCATTTAGTCATTTACCATTATGTTTAGCACTTCAGAATAACCTGAGATAAAAGGTTTCGCAGTCTGTTATTCTGCAATGATTGCATCCATTTTTAGAAATTCATTGCAATATCACGAGGTGCAATTACAAAAAAGACGACTCGTGACATCATTTCGTTTCACAAAGATATAGATTGAATGGACATGTAATAGTTGTTATAAGGTTAATCCTTTATTATGTATATACAATCATACCTTATCAGAACTGTGTGCTGGTACTTTTTGTTACATAAAAGGAGAATATTTTCCATACAACTGTCCAATGTGACCATGACGTTCAGAAAATGTCTAAAAAAACCATGAAAGTAGTCCTTACAACTTTTCAGATCTGTGCGTTGTATCCTTTGTTCTAAAATTGGGCCTTGATAGTGTTGCATTTTCCTCTTGGTTTAGTAGCTTCACAAGACAACATTTCATAGCACATCAAAATATATTCATTCTGTCCTCTCGATGATCAGAATAAACCTGTTTACGTTATATCAAGGTGGATTAACAGGTTTTGCTCCACAAGCTTATTATTTCTTTATCTGATGCTACTGGGAACATACATGTACATGAGTAGTCATCACTAATTATTAAATCGAATAAATAAAATGATATTAAAAATCTATAATCATTGTGACAGCATTCTTGTAACATTTTAGGAAGAAGAGGCACTCTTTGTTTTTTAACTGCAATATCTGATATATTCACTCACAGAATCAGACGCTGCTACATTTTATGTAACATTTATTGTGATGAATCATGGTACTGCTTGATTCGTTTCTCCATTGGGTCGGATTGCTTTCTAAACACAACCATACTCCTCCTAAATTCATTTTTAAGTCGGCTGAGATTCATGTGTTCACTCCAGCCCACCTTGTTCATGCGTTCTCAGAGAGCTATTGTTTTGGTGCAGATCTAAGTAGGATTGCTAGGTTCACATGTGCTTAAACTACAAAAAACTATAATGCACTAGGTTCAAAAACAAGCCAAGTGTTGACAAGCCAGGGGTGAATAGACGCCCCAAGTCTTTTTAAGCATAAGATGGATCGAAATGGAAGTTTAATTAGGTGCATTTATTTATTTAGTTCATTACTTTTACTCACAGAAATCTATTGACTGACTTCTAAAGACTTAAAGAATTATTACTGACTAAAGAATTATTATTGGACTACTTTGGACTACTCCTATTCATTCATTCATTCATTTTCTTTTCGGCTTAGTCCCTTTATTAATCTGGGGTCGCCACAGCGGAATGAACCGCCAACTTATCCAGCATATGTTTTACGCAGCGGATGCCCTTCCAGCTGCAACCCATCTCTGGGAAACATCCATACACACCCATTCACACTCATACACTACGGACAATTTAGCTTACCCAATTCACCTATACCGCATGTCTTTGGACTTGTGGGGGAAACCGGAGCACCCGGAGGAAACCCACGCCAACACAGGGAGAACATGCAAACTCCACACAGAAACGCCAACTGACCCAGCCGAGGCTCGAACCAGCGACCTTCTTGCTGTGAGGCGAACGTGCTATCCACTGCGCCACCATGAGGCCCTACTCCTATTATGTTTTTAGTAAATTTATACAGATTATATCATCGTTAAAATCATCTTTACATACAAATAATTATTTGATGATGATGAAAGATGGACTAATCTGTTTGAATCCGAGATGTAAACTGTTCACAATCTGCATCACTGCTGCTGACTTTTTGTTTTTCTCTTTAGGACATCCCTCTTAGATCAGTACCAATTCATAATCCAGACAGGTGAGTGGTGTTTGTGTCATCAATTATGTGCGTCTCTCATTTTGGGAAATAAAGCAAGCTCTATAGTACGAGGTATATTTAGAATCAACGTTTTGCGAATATCCCCTTTAGTATGTGTTGAATCTGGTTTTGAAGCAGCAATGTCTTTCTCACTGTTGCTCTCTGACAGCTTTGATGAGTGTCTTGAGGAGCCCTTCTCTTTACCCGCCCCTCATTTGAGCACATATAAGTGAGTGAAGCCATACTGGCTCATCCAGCTCTGTGGGGCCCGTAGTTTCAACACTAACCATGCAAATGCTCAGTGAGCCAATGCTAACTGGTTTTATGGTTAGCATGAACGTAGTACTCCCTCCCTCTATGGTGTATTTTCAGATTGCAGTGCACTTTGGGCTTAGACAAGCGTTTGTGTTTCTGCTTGCTAAAAGAGAGAGAGAGAGAGAGAGAGAGAGAGAGGAAACAGCATTTTCCTTTCTCAGCTGTGTTGAGGCACATTGCAAAGGGACTCTTGCAATCTCTCTCAGGGGTTTAAACTAACACATGGCATCTTGCCTGCCACAGCCATCACACATACACAGTTTAAAACAGAATTTCTTCTTTTCTTTTATTATCTATTTAGATCCCTTAACTACACAGAACTTTAACTGCAATATTAGTCAAGCCATTTATAACTACAGACTTCGCACATATTCACCCAAGCTTCCCCTGTGTTGGCTGCAGTCAAATATAATTCAATAACAGCATGACAAACATCTGTCCTGTCCCACGGTGCCCTTGCACATTTAGACGTGTGCATTGTGTTTGTGTGTCTGTGTGTTAATTAATGGATATAAAGTGTGTTTTGTCTCTATGATCTGTCTGTTCTGTTCCAGCAGGAATAAATCACAGAAAACCAAGTTTGATGAAGAGCTTCACGACAAAATGACCACAACTATCAATTATCTGAGCTCCAGCAAGTTAGTCTTACATGAACAGGCACATTAAATCATTTTAGATAGATTTAAGTTCAGAATGGTAATGTTTATGGTATGGTTTGTTCATGCAGACAGTGGGTGAATTCAGAGGAAGTCTCCGGCCTCACACTATGGTTTACTAAAAGAGATCTGGAAAAGCAGGTTGGTGTTTCATCAAGGGCTTAACTGAACTGCAGTTTCTGAGTTTTGCTTTGCTTTGCTTTATTTCAGACACCATGTGTGCCTGCGTGTTAAAAGGGAAGATATTACATACTGTATTTCCTGCAAAATAAGTTAGACCTGACTTCAAATCACAATGAGTCAAAACTGCACAAAAAACACAATGACCATTGGTGTCACATTTTTAAATAGCTTCCTATTTTCCTTCAGAAATAATGTAAAATAGGCAATTGGTAGCCATAAGCATTTGCATATGTTATTAATGTGTTTACACTCAAAAACATATTTCGGCCTGACAAATAAGATTTATGTATTCTGATTGCATATACAATTTCCATCCATTTGGATCAAATACATTTTTTAACATAGTATAACTAATACATTTTATGTGATTGACATTTGTTAGTTAAACATAAAAGAAACACATAAGAACAAGATTTATGTTATAATATCAATACATCCGGTGTGTTTTAAATGCTTCTTAATAATTCATCTATTGTGAATTAATGAAGCTGCATCAATTTGCCCCAAATATTAAGTAAAGAAATCTCATAGAATTTAACCAATTGAATCTGGCTTTTTCTACAGCTAGATATATTTATATCGTGTTCATATTTGTATCTGATTAAATTTAATAGTGTTTTATTTGAACAGATTTAGATTGATTCTAACAACATACAATAAAAAAACTGACAAATTAAATAAAATCATAAGGTTACAAACAGTTAATGATAAACTTTATCGTGATTAATGTTTTTGAGTGTAAAGGGGAGTATATTTTGCATATTATGTTTGCTTGATGAAAATGTCATTATGTAAGTCACTTTGGAATAGAAGTCGCAGCACATTTCAGATGACAAATAAAACACATGCCATTCTGGAAAATACTGTAAAGAATATTAAAGTGTGTTTGTGTGTGTGTATGTATGTGGTTCTCTCAGTACAGGACTATAGAGATGCCAAACTTTAAATATTACATTGGTTGTGCCACTTTCATCTTTATCTGCATCTTCATCATCCAGATGTTTGTTACCAAGCAGTAAGTGACATGAACCCAAGCTGAAGCCTGTAGACTTAATTCTACACACTTAAAACGTGTCTTCATGTGCTATAATCGTTAGCCCTGTGAGTGTAAGTAGTTCTCTTTCTCTCTCTCCCTGTCAGGCGTAAGGAGCTGGGGTTGGCGTTTGCAGTATTGGCGTGTTTTCTGCTGTTGATTCTGTGCATCTGTTTTGCAGGTCATATACAGGTTAGACCACCAATCCCTTCCTTTGCCTCAGCACACACATTCAGTTGGCCTAATGGTTTTGGGGGTATTTTTGTGTGTCTACCACAATGAAGTCCACCCCCCCTGTGGTTTTATAGATGCTGAAGCAAACAGTCTCTCCTTTGCTGTGTACTGTGCTGTAATGTGGGGAATGCCATATGCTGTGTCCATTGTTGGCACTGACCAAAAACAGACTTGCATCTGCTGCATTGTCGCAAACATGAAAACATATACATAGAATCAGACATTCATTCACAGTGTCCTTTCTTTCACACTCAAATACATTGTGGCTTATTCCAACACATTCCTGCTTCTGTAACCTTGAGTTTTTCTAAAGCTTTTTTTTTCTAACAGCTGTTTTTCTTTTCTTTCTCTTTCTCGGTTTTTCAGAGGATGTTTCCAGAGAAGTTAAAGTCATGTACGTGGCTCTCGGCTCTTTCAAAAGCAGTGGTTAAGAGACCTTTTGTGCGCCTCTTATTGGCAACTGCGGCCACCACAGTTATAGTCGTCATAGCCATGTTTGAATTGGTAATTCTCAGCTTCACTTATTATTTTTAGTACCTTGTGCAGTGTAACACACAAAACATGAAACAGAAATTGCATAAAAGTCAATCTCTAAACATTTTTGCCCATCAAACTGTCCTTTTTCTTTACAGTTTTTTAAAAAAACGGACAATTTATGTGACATTCAGCGGCAAAACTGCAGCATTGCTGACTCGGCTGGAGATGACCTTCAGTATTTGCCTGTGAGTAATTGTTTTTTTATGTAGCTAATAATTAATATTAATAACAAACCAACCCCACATCCCACCCATATTATTATTACATTATTGTTTATATTTCATATAATTTTAAATAAGGGTGTTTTATATCAATGCTATTACATTTGATAAAACAGAGAGAATATTATATTGTCTTAATATTGACTATTATATTAATATATGTCTTGTTGGATTGTTTTTCCAGTATTTGGTTTACAATTGTATATTGGCACTGATCGCCTGTGGAGTGCTTTTGAGGGTGAGTTTCGAGCTGAAGGTGGCCTTCCTCTTCATCGTCTCCACTGTTTCCTACATCATCATCTTCTACTCTCAGGAAAACCTGTTCACCAGCTACAGCTGCCTACTTTACGCAAACCACAGCTGGTAAACTCTCACAAATACACATCTTATACCGAGACATATTGAATATTTCTCATAATATTTTTTTTACATTACATTTGCTGACATTTAATTGTCACTAAAATGTGATAATATTTAAATATGCAGTTAAATGCAATTTAAAACAGTCGATTTATATAGTTTTCTTTTACTTTGACATTTATTTAGACAAAAAAGAATTTAAACATTACAGACAGTGCAAGCATTTCAACTAAAAAATAGATGTGCGCAAACTGTAAAATGCATTTAGGCACAAAATAATTAGAAATTAATGTATAAATCCTTTTTAATGTATACAAAAACTTACATTAAAATGTATCATTTTAAGTGCTCCAAAAACAGGTGCCAGAAAACTGGATTTAGGATACACCTTAATATGATGATTAAACTTTAAAAGCTGATTTTGTTAAATAAATGGTAGAGATGGATGTTCAAAGTAAATAGTGCTGCTTTGGTTTCTACATCCTCAGGTTTCAGAGCAATTTGCAGTCAGTGAATACCCCACATTTATGCCAAGTAATTTCTTTTAAACTGCTATTGATGCATTACGGGACTTTAAAGTGTTACTTACTATGAAGTGTTTATACTGCAGCATGGAAAAGATGGTTGTAAGAGTTCATATTTAACTTATATGTGTGTTTGAATGAGCAGCTGGATGTAGTAAAGAGATATTTTTTATGATTAAAAGTCCAGTATTAGAACTTCTGGAATTGAATTCAATGTTTATGCATATATGTCTGTAAATATTAAATACATATAGTTTGAAGCTGGTGTTCTTTTTTCTTTTGCATTCAATAATTGATCTAATTTTGCTTGCATCTCCCAATGAAAAAAGTAATTATTACATACTTTTTCATTGCACGCCTAAAGTTCTTTATGCACTGTTGCATTTTCAAATTACGAGCAAGTGCTACATGGGGCAAAAATAAATAGGCTATAAAATAAATTCTGGGCGGGCAGCATGGTGGCTCAGTGGTTAGCACTGTCACCTCACAGCAAGAAGGTCGCTGGTTCATTTCCCGTCTGGACCAGTTGGCATTTCTGTGTGGAGTTTGCATGTTCTCCCCGTGTTCGTGTGGGTTTCCTCCAGGTGTTCTGGTTTCCCCCACAGTCCAAAGACATGTTCTATAGGTGAATTGGATGAACTATAATTGGCTGTAGTGTATGAGTGTGTGTGTGTGTGTGTGTGTGAATGCGAGAGTGTATGGATGTTTCCCAGTACTGGGTTGCGGCTGGAAGGGCATCCACTGTGTAAAACATACGCTGGAATAGTTGGCTGTAATGACCACTGTAAATGACCGTTCCACTGTAATGACCCCTGATAATTAAGGCACTAAGTCGAAGTAATATTTTAAGTAATATTTTGCATCTCAAGTAAAGTCAAGTCCAGTGTTTGTCTGTTGTAGTACGGACAGTCTGATGCTGTGCAGAGCAGGACTGATGAAGCACCCACAACTCATGAGCTGCATCTACATCACACTCTTCCTCTTAACCATGCTGCTCATATCTTGCCAGGTACACACATACCACATATTATACAAGAGTAAAATAATGTCCCAGCAGAGAAAATCATGTCCTCTCTGTTCCTCTCAGAAAGAGTACTGCTGCCGTCAGGATTTCCTCTTGAAGAACAAGAACCTGGCCGATAAGGAAGAAGTGGAGCTGTGTGAAAACCTGAACCGTCTCCTTTTGGAGAACGTTCTCCCGGCACACGTGGCTGCTCTCTTCGTGGGCGAGAACAAAAAGAATGAGGTGGGGCTGCTGTCCGCTATCTCTTTACTAAACCGGAAATACAAGGTAGGAACTGGCTTTGGATGAGTGGGATGAGCCTGTTTATCACCTCCTTCTGTCTCCCATTCAAGACCAGACATATACCAGTGATTCCCAACCAGGGGTATCTAAGCCAGTTCTACGAGGGGGGTTTCGTTTCGCTTTGTTGAATATTTAAAACAGAAATGAAATGATGGAGTGTTGTGGTTTCTAGATATTTAGGAAATGATTATAAAAGAAACAAAACTGTGTTTATTAGAGCCTTACAGATTGGGTTGTGACATTAGTCCAAGACAAAAAAGGTTGGGAAACACTGCCACATACCACACAGTATCATATCATACAATATTGCCTCATACCATTCCAATGTAATACAGTGCAATAACAATGTACACTATTTAGAGTCCATACTGTATTTTAAGTAACCTCTCAACTATTTTCTACCTCAGTTCATACTGCATCACACTATAGTTAGGAACGATTCAAAACTTTAGGTCAGAAAACATGCCTGAAATATTGATTGAATGTAAATTTTGTTGTTGGATTTTGATGTATTTTTAAAAAACAGACTCTTATAGTCAATAAGGCTCCATTTCCTTGATAAATACAGTAAAATCAGTTATGTTGTAACATATAATTACATTTTAAAATGAAAAATGTTAAGATATTTTGATCCATCAGAAACCATTTTAATATTCTGATTTGCAGCAGTGTTGAAAACATTTGTGATTCACAAAGCTAATACAACTTTCATTCAGGATTCTTTGATGCAGAAATTTAAAAGAGCATTTATTAATTCATTTATTTTTTAGACAATGTCTTTATTCTTTTTTTTTATCAATTGGATATAAGTATTAATTTCTCTCAAAAGCAATTAACTGACTCTGTCTATTTTTACCTTTTTTGTTTAATATGTCAGTGTTTTGTTTGTGAAACAATTCATCAGATATCTCAGTAAATTTATTCTTGTGGCATTCGTGATTGAGTGCATTTGGTAAACATGTTATTCAAAACAGTCGCATCATGTATCATATCTATCATTTTTCAGCCGTTACCTCATCATCTGTGAGTCTGTGAATATCCGCGTTTTTGTCTTTTTGCCTGTAAATGATTTAAGCACAGAATCGCTGAACTCTTCCTGCACATGTCTTTCTGATGCTCTTCTCCAGGACCTGTACTATAAGTCATACGACTGCGTGTGTGTGATGTTTGCCTCTGTGCCGGACTTCAAAGAGTTCTACACTGAGTGTGACATCAACAAAGAAGGCCTGGAGTGTTTGAGGCTTCTCAATGAGATCATTGCAGACTTTGATGAGGTCAGAGCGATGTCACATTTCATGTCTCGCAACATGTGTTTGTCGTGTTTTTCTCTGCTCTCCTTATTACACTCCCTTTATTCTTCTTTAATTACCTGAATGAATGGATGAATCACTCTATATGAACATTGCTTCTGACAACACGTAAGGGCGTCACCTTAGCTTTCATTTGAGTGCTTTGTTGGAATGAAGCAGCCGTTGTGCAAATGTACACTCATATATAAGTTCAACTGCTTTTTTGTATGAGATTGAGGATGAAGCATCAGGGCTTGGACTTGTTGGAGATCACCACCTTGACTGACTACACCAATGTTTTGCAAAACAATTCTGGCAGTGACCTGATTCACCCAGAAGGATCTAAATATAGGCCCGCTCCATGCTTGGCTTGCTTCACTTATTGCTAGTGTTGAGTTTCTTTGTTATATGGCTGCTCTGCTTCCTTATTCTCTTCCCATATTCTTTATTAAAAGATAACATCATGGCATGACATTTACTCATCTCGTCTTTCCTCTGCTTACCCGCAGTTGCTCTCTAAACCCAAGTTCAGTGGTGTGGAGAAGATTAAAACCATTGGCAGCACGTACATGGCGGCTGCAGGATTGAGCGGAACTCCAGAGCAGAGCAACCAGGTAATGCATTAAAATAAACACCTATCACAATGGTAATTACATATGACAGGGGTGTCCTGGAGGGCCAGTGTCGTGCATATTTTAGTTCCAACCCCAAGTTCTAAACACACCTGAACCAGCTAATCAAGCTCTTTTTAGGTATACTAGAAACTTCCAGGGAGGTGTGTTGAAGAAAGTTAAACTATGCAGGACACCCCTGTTTTATGAAAATGTTTGAGCTTGACCACTTTCAGAGTTAGTTAAAAACATCTAATACGATTTTTGTATTGTAAACACTAATGTGGTTAAATAAATTTAAAAGGATATTTTACCCAAAAATCTAAATTACAATTTACTCATCATGTGGTTCAAAACCTTTGAGTTTCTTTTTATTCCGTTAAACAAAATACAAATTTGGAAAATCTTAGAAACAGGTAACCATTGACTTCCAATGTGGAAAAAATGCTATGGAAGTCAATGGCTTTCCAACATTCTTCCAAATATCTTCTTTTGTGTTCATCAGAAGAAAGAAGCTCAAACAGGTTTGAAGCAAGTGGAGGGTGAGTAAATGACAGAATGTTCATTTTGGGGTAAACTATCTCTTTAAATAGACCTGAAAGAGCACCTACTCTATGTCTACTGACCTGACACAACCATTGTAAAGTTGTAAAAAAAAACAAAAACAAGGTATTCGTATTTTGCTGCACTGTGTCAACACACAGATTACAATAGAAAATGTAGTTGTTAACTTGTTGTCATCATCATTTTTTTTTTCATTCGCTCACTTTCTCAAACAGGGGTTTGTTTGTTCAATGACACACATATCACACTTGGCACTCTGGAGAAAGTGATTTAGGGCATGATGAATTAAGAGTGAAGGGTCTCAACTATTTCTTTGAATGAAATTGCATGCTTATATCAGGTGGGACTTATAGAGCAATAATATGAATGTGAATTTCAAGTCAAATTCATTCAAAAATGTATAAATGATTTAATTGGGTTAACTTATTAACTGTCCGACTGTCCTAACATGTGATTATATATTTAATGTTGAAGGGAATGTGAAGGGGGATGCTCTATTATACGAATTGGAGATCAAAGTTTAGAAACCATTTGACCTTGTTAAATTGTCCATTTTTGGAAAGTGGGCAGTTTGAGTATGCCAGTATGCAGCAATCAGGCAGCCCTTCATATTCCCTGGCTTACTGTAGCCATGTTTCATTTAAAAAAAAATCTAAATGCTGAATGAAATTGATATATCTAAATAATTCACACATGTAAACTAAAATAACACTGTTTTCTAAACATATTATTGATCCTGTTGTGAACAAGTCATCTATGCTTATATTTCATTGGTGGCATGCACCATTTCTCCACCGTGTGGATGAGCACTGTGTTTTATCCAAAGCTGAACATTTTTTTTTTACTCTTGTTCACCAGAAACAAATGTAAAACAAACCTTCAAAATAGTCTTTCAAATCTTTTTCTATTTCATCCAGATGTGTGTGTTAAAGTGATACTAAGTATATGATACTGCAACTTGGAATTTGTGTTTTAAATGCCACTTGCATGTAATGTAGACAGGGTGTTGTTGTTTTTTTAAACTGGTGGATTATTACAATTAATCATTATCTATAAACAAAAAGTTTATGAAGTTATATTTTTATATTAATAAATATGCAATATAAGGATTGGTGTCATGACTGTTGCATAGCAACAGGACATTTGCAGCATTTTTAAACCTCAAACTTTTGTTTTATTCAGTTGCAAAAATCTGTAATGACATTGAATTTCAAAAGCCTGAAAGAAACAGAACTTAAATGGACTGATGTTTTTTTTTCATCATTGTGAGCTGCTGCATGTTATTACAGTGACAGGTCCTTGAATTAACAACTCTTTTCTTGAATATCAATTACTTAAGAGATTTGCATGAGAAGTGAACAAGTGAAGTATTTATCCATTCCAAGAACCTTGTGCCAGGTTTTCAATTCAACTTTACTGTACTATGGTAAATGAAAAGGGTCTTTTCAAGATTGTCCAGCACTTGCCCTTAAAAAATGGCATTATAAAAATAGTAGCTTGCATATTTTATAACCAAATGAAAATAAATGTCCTTTTATTTATGCAGGTCATCTACTTCTCTGACCTCTAGTCACCCTGTATTTTCTAGGAGCTTCATAATTACTGTATCTGTGGTGTAGTTTGTGCTTGACCAGTTCTGTTGTGTTTGCCCCCAGGACCGTGAGCGGCAGAATGCACAGATAGGAAACATGGTGGAGTTCGCCATCGCTCTAATCGGCAAATTGGATGGCATAAACAGGCATTCCTTCAACACATTCAGGCTTCGTGTCGGTAAGTGAACAAAACTCTCAGTTCTCAGCCCAGTGTTCACTTACTGCTCGGGGTCTGAATTAATTTGGTGACTCATGAAGGTCACTTCATGCAACGCTGCAAAATAATCGAACTTCATTTGTCAAAAAATATTTTAAAACAAATTGAGTAGATGCCTTGTTAAATATTTTCAAGTTCCATGGTGGAGAGGTTTATTTTTAGCTAGGAGTGAGTGAGCTATCTAATAAAACCACTAGAGTAACCTATTTTGCTATTTTGTGGCAAATTTCACAATAAACACAGTAAATTAACAAAAGATCAAATTAAAAATACCTTATGACTCTTTCAGGTGGCAGTGAATAAATATATAATCCGTCTATCTCACATTTTGCATTCTGATGAGCTGTAAACCAGTGGTTTGTGGAGTCAATGCTTAGCAACACATAGAAAACTATCTGGTGCGGCTGACGTTGGTTTTATTCAAAAGAAACTTTTCTATGTCTTTCGTATTTAAAATAAGAGTCCTACATATATAATAAGTGTAGATACATAAAAATAAGGGGGGGAGGGGTATGGGTGATCAAATGTTCTTCAAAGAAATGTTCTTACAAAGTTAGAAATAGAGTTGTGTGCTCTGCCAGCTGGAATCATGTCACACACACACAAAGCAAACATCCGCCAACACTGTGATGATGGCACATTCGCTGCACGCACCCAAGCGAACTTGCGGACGCATCGAGTAGAAACCAGCATTGAGGCTCACGGTATATCCATTTCCAAGTACTGAACTCTTATTATTTGACTATGCCTAGGTACAGTATACCCAGATTTTTTATAAGGCATATTTAAGGGTTAAAAATGAAAACATTACACAGGGAACTGAGCTGAAAATCTCATTGAAAAACAGAGGCAGCTCATACGAGAGATCTCAGGCATCTCCCGTGGCTCAACAATAACAGATGCACTTGGGAACTGGCATGAAATGCTTCATAAATGCTCCATTAAAGAGTCTGAGAACATATCACCCATCTGTGGCAAAGAGCTGAAAAAAAAAATCAGGCACAAATCCCCTCTAAAAAATACATTCCAACAGTCACTTGAGGATCAGAGTCTCTGTCATAATGGATCTGCGTTATGCTTCATATAAGTGCAAGCCAATCATGTCTGTGAGCCAGTTATAATGAGGTTCACAGAGTCACTAGCCTACACTAAACAACTGTACAGCCAATGGCCAACTGACACAAAACTGAAATGGCATAGTGTGATTATTATTTTACACATGATCTGCTCACAATCTACAACTGCTACTACTACTACTACTACTACTAATACTACTACTACTACTAATAATAATAATGATAATAATTATTATTATTATTATTAATCTTTACAAGTTGTTGAAAATAAGCTAGCAACAAGCTGTGTTATAATTATCTTATCAATGTTCTGAATGTGTTAGCAATCAATTATCAACCATCTGCAACACATTAGCAACAAAATATATTTGCCTAGTAGCTCCCAGTGCTGTGTTTTGCCACAGCAAGCACCGCTTACATTTTCTTTAGAAATAGTACATATTGAGTTAGGGCTGAATTTAAATGTAAAATAATTTTATTAATGTCAGCATAGTGGCAAATTCAAAAACAAGACTAACGTCGTATGATAATGGGGGACAGATCGTCACTAATGGGTTGGCGCCTTCCCCCTCTGATGACATGTACAAAGGGAGAATGTCACTCAAAGCATTTCGGCAGATTGTTTTTATAAAGTGTGATCATAAGAAATAAAATGAATAAATTTAGAAGCTGGTTATATTCACAGACTGTTGCCACACAACCGTGCTTAAACCTTTAATAAAAGTGACTTTTGCATAATAGGTGCCCTTTAAATGCAAACAAAGTATTAATTTCATAGATTTATTCATTTTCCTTCTGCTTAGTCCCTTTATTCATCAGGGGTCACTGCAGCGGAATGAACCGCCAACTTATCCAGCATATGCTTTACACAGCGGATGCCCTTCCAGCTGCAACCCAGTACTGGGAAACACCCACACACACACACACACACACACACACACACACACACACACACACACTACGGCCAGTTTACTTTATTCAATTTACCTGTAGCACGTCTTTGGACTGTGGGGGAAACCGGAGCACCCGGAGGAAACCCACACCAATATGGCAAACTCCACACAGAAATGCCTGGCCCAGCCGTAACTTGAACCAGTGACTTTCTTGCCGTGAGGCGATAGTGCTAACCACTGAGCCACCGTGTTTCCCCAAGTATCAAAATATCAAATGTCAAAAAATGGGTGGAATAAGGTCATGATATATAATATAAATTGTAATATAAATAAAATTTCTAATTTTATCAAACTAAATTTTTATTTTAAATGATGACATGATTCTTACTAATGGTAAATCTAATAGTTTGAAGGATAGTGACAATGTATAAAGGTTTAAAATGCTAATGAATTAGTGTTTTGAGGCTGCACTGTGATCCTTAAATAGAGTCCTTTCATTTATCATCAAATAATTCTCACTCTAACTATGCCTGAAAGACTTTTTGGAATATGAATTATTGTTAAACTGAATGACAGTGGGCGTCTTCTAAAAATCATGGTGAAAAATATATGATAGTCATTAATTATATAAAAAAATATATATACATATTTATTGTTCTGGTGATGCTTTAAATACCTTTTTTGTTCTTGATCCAGGTATAAACCACGGCCCGGTGATTGCTGGGGTGATTGGAGCCAGGAAACCACAGTATGATATCTGGGGAAACACTGTGAATGTGGCCAGCCGGATGGAAAGCACTGGAGAGCTGGGTAAAATACAGGTATGAGTCTTACAGTGATAATAATTCTCATGTTTAGATAATTGGACTATTTGATTATCTGATTACATTTCGGACTCATATTAAAAAGCAATAAATGGCAGTCAGTTTTTCCTAAGATATGTGTTGTGTGGCAGGTGACCGAGGAGACGTCAATCGTCCTGCAGAATCTGGGATACTCCTGTGAGTGTCGTGGCCTAATCAATGTGAAGGGCAAAGGAGAACTCAAAACCTTCTTTGTGTGCACAGATTCCAGCAAACAGCAGGGCATTGGTCTGAGCTGAGATGTTGACAGCTTCAAACACACACATACACACACACGCACACGCACACACACACACACACACACACACACACACACACACACACACACACAGACTCCGGACATATGTGATCTCTGTTTTTATTCAAGAATCTTTTATTGCTACTGGATTTGATTCTTTAGAGCATGTCTAAAGAACTGCACATTCTTTCTAACTCTGATATGTTAGAGTTTGTTTTGGCAGCATTTGGAGAGCTGAAACTCTCCTAACATACAGCAACACGTACAGCACATGCACGCTTCTCACATGAAAAAGAGCTGAACTTTGTCATCCTCCAATGAGAAACAGACCACAAACGGTGGGAAAATGAGTTCACCGAAGGAAATTACTGCTTCTCAGTATTGTACTCAGACTTTTTGGGTACCGCTGTCATAGTGGCCTTGATCCTGTTGGATTTAGACTGATTTGGGTTGACTGAGCTGGCCGGCCACTTTTAGTCACACACACTCACACAGCCTCAGATTTGCAGGCAGAGGGAACACAAGTAGACATGTTAATATTTACAGTTTCTTTAGTATAACATGTACCTTATTATCATCCTTTAAACTTGTCAGCTTTTGGACCAACAAAATGGTGGATGCCTATTCTCGTTTGAATCTTAAAATGTGGATTTTTTGGTTTGTTTTGTACTGCCAAGTGTTTCAAATGCCAAATATTGACATGCAGTGTTGATTTGCTGTGGCCTCTGAGTTAAGATTGTGGATGTTGGAGATGGGCCTTCCTTAGCTTCATAATATGCTACAGATGAAAGTTATTAAGGAATGTTTACATAAACTAGGGAACAAAAGTGAAATGACTGAACTTCATTCATTTCAACATGAAAGTGTGCTTTCATTGCTTTCTCCCATCTTGACCAAACGGCTCTCTGGCTTCTCTTATCTGAAGATGTAAACTCGCTACTTAGCTCACACCGCAGTAAACTGACTTGCTCATACGGTCTTGCTTCCGTTCTGTGAGAATGCTTATTGAAAGCGTGATGAAGGCATGGGGATAAATGTTCGACTGAGATCGCAGTCCTATGCGCCTTTCTGGATTTTGAGTGTTACAGTGTGACTGAATTTACATGGATTTTGATTCTGTACTGCCTTTCTGTACTGCAATGTCTGTGAGGAACAAGCCTGCTGTCTCCTGTTTTGTATGCATTGTTACAGAATAAATCATTTTACATGTAATGTTTTCTTGCAGCATGGTTTATACTTGGTATGAAGATGTGTTTTTGTCGATCTGATAAGTAGACAATGTTAATTATAGTTGTAAACGAGGTCTACATCTTTTTGTAGTCCACTTTTGTCTACTTCCAGAGGTAGCCCGAAACGCATGCTTTATCAGAAGAAACGCTCACGTGGTCAAATAAACTGATCACCAAAAGGCAAGGCCAGACAGAATCTGCGGACATTTTTTGCTATTTCTGCTAAGAATTTTGTAAAGAAATCTGGATTTATGCGAAATTATTTTGGGAGTATCATAACTAAAAACTTAATATATGGCATAAAAAAATAATAGCTTTTTAGATTTTATTTAATGTTTACAATGCAAATTCATCTAAACCCACTTATTTGGTAAACAAAGCAAGTCTCTTATATAATATCTCTACTAAAAGACAGAAAATATTACTTGTAAATAAATCAACACCTTCATATTAGTCAATATTATTACTGAAATTAATTTAAAAACTGAATTAATATAAATTTACATACATTTACACAAGTAAATAGACTCAATGATGGGCTAAAATTCTGCAGAAATCCGTAAAAGATTCCGTGTGGACCTACCGCCATTATACATTACGAAATTATATGCTACCCGGGTTTAAAACGGTTTTGTCTGAAGGTGAAAAACTGCACAATTTTTTTAAGTAAAACCCCGTGTTCACTTATTTTACTTTTCCTAAAAATGGCTGAGCACAACTAGCAGCAGTTTTCTGTCATGCAAAATACCCAATCAATGCTAGCCAATCACCTCGGCTAATACTGTGGCGGGATCTAAGTCGTCGACGGAGAACGCGGATGAGGAAGCTATCTTTAAAGCGATTTTCTGATTTAAGATAAAAACATGAACGAACATTAACAGGTATGTTGAACAGAGCACTACAGCTTAATGAAATGGTTCGTCTCTCAAATATGCGCTAAATACGCATTAAATTCTCTTCTAAACTGTCGTAAACGTTATATTTACCTCAGAAATTCAGAATCTCAAATTTCGTTAGCCAAGTTAACGTTAACACGAAAATATATAAAGACGAGCGGTTTTCTCAGTGTGTACAATATATTAGACAATGTACGTGAAGAGAAAATATATTGCTTTATCTTACGACAGATAAGTTGTATGCTTTGCAGTAATTTAGCAATTAGTTTCCCAAAGTAACCATAGGCCTAATATGAGCCAACGTTTTTTAAATATTACTTGTGTATTTATACATGTTTATCATTTATGTTATATAAATCTGCCACTGGCAAACATGAAGGATGATTTAAACAAGCGAACCCTTCAATTCAAAGCATCAGTGGCACATGTAATAACGTCCAGAGGTCTTGGTTTCATTTCCTTTCAGGTTTACTCATAATCTCTCTAAGCATTGACAGGATTTGTGAATCTAGCAGAGTGCCACAGCTGCCTCTATGAATCGCTCTCAAGTTTATTTCTAGAATTTTCAAATGGTTTCATTTTCTATTCAGGCGTAATTACAAATACTATTTGTTTCTCTCTGCACTAACCTGTTTAGGCCTGACTACAATGATTTAGGAAGGATCTAGCAGGGTCCTTTAATCAGCATACAAAACAGTTTTCATCAGCACTGTAGTAATGCTATTGACAATTAAATATACGTTTTACTCAGAGCTGACCGTTGTTATTGTTCATTTATACACGTGTCAAGAAACACACAAGATGTCTAGTCAGATATTATATTTTCAAATCAAATATTGTTCATTGAATCAGCTGCTTTTTTTTTTTTGCACAAAGTGTAAAGTGCCTAACCCATAGTCATGTTGCGTAATAGAAATATATTCCCATTAGTTTTGCATCTAAAAGTGAAATGCTTATAGATTTTATAAGATTAACCACTGAAATAATTTAAGTAAACCACAATTAAAATTTTAGGGATAACTATGTTTTTTTTTTCTTTATTATTATATTTTGTATAAGGTTTAATGCACATCAATATATATATTTTTCTATGGCTCACAAAATTGAACACACTTCAGCAGTTTCAAAATAGTCATTCGATTAGAGACTACAGAATTTCTATGAGATGTCACTTTCGTTAAATATAAACCCTGTCATATGGAAGAAGGGAACTACAAGTGTGACCATTTAAAGTTTTCAAACGTTTCTGGTCTAGACACTAAAATATAAGTTTTAAACACCTGTGTTATTGCAGGGACACCATCATTACATTCCTATGTCTCTAAATTTGATGCTGAACAAAATCTGTGATTGGTTGCTTAATAGACCGCCTCTGTATGGTCCTTGGCTAATCAAATCATTCATGGAGTCCAGACCTTCTGCTATGAGTTAGGCAATAGGAGACTATTTCTGCATTAGTCACATGCTAATGTTATTATATTTTTATATATTGATTAAGAATAAAAATAGACAATGATTTTTTTTTTAAAAAGAAGATCGTTTATTTAAATGGAACAAAATGCAAATGAGAACTGGGGAAATGAGAGCGTGATCTGGACTAAGCAGAAAGAGACAGACTGCAGAGACGAAGGATCAACACACTCTCTCCATGGGTTCAATTAGATCTCCCACTGAAACACACACAAAAAAAACAATTTATGAGTATATGAAGCAGTTTGCAAAACACTGTCACTTAGTCATTTCACAAACAAATGCATGAAAAGACTAAGCTGACCATGCTCATTTCTTTTATTAGCTGAAAGTGCTTGTGTTACCTGTGGTCAGGTGTATGAATGGATCCTGTGAATTCGGAAGCGAGACTCCCATGGCCTTCCTTATCCCATAAACACTGCATACGTCAGCAGGGGTCACCTGACTGGTCAGCTGAGCCAGGTTACCTGTAACTTTCTCCGCTGCAAGAAGGACGGTGGGGGTTAGATTTGAAATGTGCAAGTATATCAGCTTTTAAACAGCTGCTGGAACGCACAGGTCTGTTAATATGTAACAATACTGACTTCCCTATAGGTTAGAAAAAAACAACAACTCAAGAGACAAGTAAACTGGAGTTTGTCTAATGCTGCTTAAAGAGAAAGATAAGTGAACATGTCATTTACCAAGCTGCAGCTCTTTGGCAGTGGGAGCCAGCAGACAGATGATGTTTGGTGGCTGTTTAGCACTCAGTCTCTCTTTCTGAACCTTCTGCAGCTCCCTCAGCAACAGCGTTGTCTCATCCAGCTTCTGTTGGAAATGCTCTGCTTCTAAGGAAAACAAAAAGAGATTTCACTGAAACAAATAAATCAGCTTGTCGTTTAATAGCTGGAAAACGGCTCATGAGAGATACTGATATTCTACTGCTGAAGGAGGAGGATCATGATGAAAGAAACCATAATAGATATGAAAGACGCGTCTCCAGAAAAAGGCTCATTAATACACCCTGCAGCCTGTATTGTTGTAAATGAGTCAAACAGATTTATGAATTAAATCTGTTGAACTCAAACACTTCAGTAATGGGATCCTTACCTTCTGAGTCGAAGCTCTCAGGAAGCAGGTCAGAAATCAAACCCACAGATGTGAGCGGAGTTACACTATCAGCACTGCTGGGTTCTGATGCAACAACCTACATGCAAGAAAAGGGGAGCATGAATTGTCAAAACCTGATATGGGGAATAAAAAAAAAAAATCAAGTTCATTTTTATTTTTGTTAGAGAGTCTGTGCTTATAGTACCGATAAAAGTTTGTTCAACATAATATTCAGCAGAAAAAAAAGAAAAGAATTTTGGTTAAATGAAAACTGAACGCAATATTTTTTTAATATGGCTACAAATACAGGCTCCATTTCACATCCATATTACACAAGTCTGCCTTTATTTGATCAAAAACATCAATATTGTTAGTGTGAACTATCATTACAATTGAAGATATTATCCGCTTTGTATTTTTTCTCAATGTAATCTATTATTCGGTCTTTTCAGCAGCCATTATTCCAGTCCTCAGTGCCACAATGATCCTTCACAAATTATTTGATAATGCAGATTTCTCAGGAACCCTTTTTTTTCATATTATGAACAATGTTCGATGTAGCTGATCTTTACTTAATATTTTAATAATTTTTGACATCATTTTAACCTATACATTGTATTCTTGGCTACTGCCAAAAGTATACCCATGCAACAAATCACGGGTTTCCTGCATATTACTGATGGTGTGCCTTTGCTAAAAAGAAAGGTCTGGTTTTATTAATAATAATAAACAACAACAACGACATTTGAATGGTAGTGCACCTACTATAATTTTTAATTCAAAGCTTTTACAAAACATAACTTGTTCCAATTACCTGGGTAAAACTATGTATTATCCAGTGGCTATGCTATATGCGATTTTTAGACTACTATAAACTGTGTTGAACAGTAACTCCACCCTGCTATGGTATGCTAGCTGAACCGTAGTCAAAGGCGTCCATCCACACAGACTAATTCTGCAGTATGTTCACAGACCACTCGCGCTTACCTTTCCTACAGCACCATCTCACATACACACAGGAGGAGGTCAAAAACAACAGTGAGAGTGTGTTTGTGTGTGTCCGGGCAAATATTCTTTCCATTAGTGTGTGAAAGTTGGTTGGTGTTGTTGACACAGCTGCTGCAAAGCAGAGTCTGCGCTCCTGACGCTGCCTTTAAATACCAGGTTTGTGTCTCCACATCCACTTGAGTGAGCTGTATGCTAATATGCACTTGTAGACATTTTAAATAGGTCCTTGATCATGATTTTCCTTATTTGACTTAAGTTAGTGTGCAATGTTGCTGTTTGAGCATAAGCAACATCTGCACATCTGTTCAGTGCAAAGGAAGACCTTTTACAGGATCCACTTCTTAAGGTCTACAACAAATGGCTGGTGGCAAATACAATGAGCTATTTCCTAGGTTTTTAATATTAAAATTTACATATAAACCCCACTACCAGACATGGTGTGCACTAGGCAACCAGCTAACCAATCAGAGCTCATTGTTTATTTATGAGGGAGGGACTTTATAGGACCAGGAAGACAACAAACTGTGTTCAGGAGAATGAAAAATGAATTGTAGAATATTAGTAAATAAAATGTGAAAAAAATGTTTGTTTTTTGTTTTTTAAACGAAGAATGGGTATAGTGCACCTCATAAACACCACAAAGCCTTCGAAAATAGCCGATTGACCACTCTTTTAATCCTATTCTGTGCATCTGAGAGCATTTTACCTCAGCATCATCTGTTGTGTCTGCTTTCTCTGCAGGCTCTTCTGTCGGCAGATTATCCTAAGCAGAACAAAAGCATCCAATCAACAGCAGATTTAAGTAAGCTGCCCAGTTGAGAAAAAACAAAAACTAAAGTGTATCATTTTAGGTGTTTGAAATATACTAGTACATTTGAATCAGGAGCTAGAAATGCAGTTATTACGTGAAAGAATGTTTTTCTTACAGTTTCTGTCTCTTTCAGTTGTTTCGAATGCTCTCCGCTCGTCAAAGCATCCAAGACATTATCTGCTAATCTGCTCATGTGCTCCTCAGATTTAGCAAGGTAATCTGCAATGCTAAACACACACACACACAGAATTATTTTTGTAAAACAGAACAATCAAGGCATTTATGTTTGAGATTAATATACAGCACAACAGCAAATTCATGCAAGCAGAGTAGTTCATGCATGTCTACCTAAAGTGAAATTTCTGTGGATGCTGAAATGGTCGTAATGTGATGTCATACTCTGCGGCATTTTTTGTTAAAAGCACAATTTAGCATAAAATACAAATCAAAAGCTTGGATATTTGCACATTTAATAGCAACTTACAATTGTTACAAATTATGATGTGTAATGTTTTGAAAAAAACAAATCTTCTGCTCCTGAAGACTGCATTTATTTGGCTAATTCAAAGAGTCACATTCATAAAAAATTGTTGTGAAATGTTATTAGAATATGATATTGAATATGTTCCTTAAATGCAATTCATTCAGAAATCATTCTTATATGATTAAATGTAACCTAAAAATGTACAACCTTTTAAATCAGCTAAGGTTTCGCACTTTGACGCATCAATCTCCTGCTCACCAAGCGCCTTCACATGATATGTATTCCAAGATGAGTTCACCAAACTGCCACTTTAAATAGCAGCGAAATGGGAAACAACTTTGCATGCATATGAATGGAAGTCAACGATATTAAAAGTGTAATGTTACTATGACTGCATATTTAGTCATCCAGAACCAATCATTGGACTTTTTTTTATTATATGGCTGAATCCAGGCATATTCAGACCTTTCAGATTCTGGCTGACTGCTGTCTTCCCCATAGGAGGAGTAAATGAGATCGGAGTCTTCTTTGCTGATATTGGCAAAACTGGAGTCATATGTAGGAGCATATGAGGTGAAGGGGCCGTAATTCATATAGGCAACTGCAAAAGAGAGAGAAAGAGGAATGTGGGGACTTTTTCACAAATAATTAATGGAACTTTTTACACATTCAATGAGTTTCGTTTGCCAGTAATGGTGGTTTAGAAATATAGGAATATTAAGTAACAGCCAAAACACAGAGTTAGACTGAGAGAACTGTTCTGTTCTATAAAGGCCGGGACACACCAAGCTGACGGTCGGCCACAAAACATACAGCGGGTAAAATGGTATTGAAAGCAAGTGCTGCCGACTTGAAATTTTCACCAGATATCAGTAACAATCCAAGTAATCCATACATACAAAGACAACAAAACTAATTAGTTAAGTTATAAATAAGACAGAATATGTTAAAGTTTAATGTATATTGTGGGCTGATCTGCTTGTCCGTTTATAGTATGAAATACCAATGTGTATACTGAACTTGATCTTTTAGAATAACTGTTTTCATACATTGCCTTGTTTTTTTTTAAATGGGAGTGAAATGGATCGTAAGGGAGTGCAAAACGTAACATTTCACATTTGTTGTTCTTCATTTGAGAGGTGATTTGAACAAATTGTGGCTTGAAACAAATGGAAACTTGACAGGTATTAACTGCAGTTTTATGGAATTATTTTGCCCTCCAGGCGCCAGTCACATGACTGAAAACTATGATTAAGAAAAAAAAAAAATACAGCCTACTGATTTGGCATTAAATTCTTTCCTATTGACAGCAGGAACAACTGGATTTTCTGGCACATAATATTACATTCCACTGGCAGCTGAACCCTGGGTATTTAAACAGATAAAATAACACACCCTACGCATGATCTTCTCCACATGACTGAAGGTTATGACACAGAGTCAAGCTCATTCTCCAGAGAGACAGCTTTTTCCATTAACTTTTTTTTTTCCTTTAAGAAAACTAATACAGGCACTGGTTTTAATGGAGAGGTTGAGACTGAATACTCCTGAAAAAACAGGAGCATTCAAATAAATATTACCTGGAGTGACCATGTTTCTCTTGTCCTCTTTGAAACCCTGAAGGGTGTTTATTCCAGTCTGCAGCCGACCTCCCATCATGCCCAATTTGACTGGACAGTATCCTGGATCTAACATGAAAACAGGATTAACATGTTATGCACATATACATCTATCATTTGCTAAATATTTTCAGCTGTTGAGTTTGCATGCATGTACATCATCATTTAAACATTCTTTAATCAGTGATAAACAACTCAAACATAAACCAATTTGCTAGATTTGTGTTGATTACCCCGATTTTACTCAGCATGTAAATACTTTAATGTGCATTTTGTCTGCTTACTGAAGTGAGCATCTATAATGTGACAGTAAAGCATCCTAACACATTCAGCCAGAGCATGAGTTCTGTTATAGGGAAGGGGGAAATATATTGCAAACTCTGACCCTTCCTTAACCAAACAAATGATAAATAATATTATTATAATAATAAAAACAACTTAAGATATGCAGAATGAGTTTGCAACTTACCCACTACATACTGGGATAAGTTTGTATTGCTTTATTTTACATCACATATTAAATAGTTATAAACCCTTTACATTTTTACATCACGACCAGAACAGCTCATTTCAATATTTTATCAGTTTTATCAATATTAATTATCAGTGTGCATGCAAAAATATACTCTGTGCCACTAACCTCCAGCGCTTAGGTCTGCAGGGTTTAGGATGCCCAGAGTGGTTAAACCATCAGACGTCCTTCTCTCAAACTCTAGCTGCTCATTCAACAGAAAAAAAGTGACTCAATGAATGTCTTCATCACATAGAATTACCTAGTTTATGTTCTCTTGTGAACTCGTACCTCACACTGAAGGCTTCTGCTTGAGAGTTTCCCTCCAGACTCCTCAATAATCTTCTTAATCTCCTCCAGGTCTTTCTCTGCTTGGCTCTTCCGAGCGTCATCCTTACTGTCCCTGTTGCACAAAAATGGATGCAATTCTGGATATACGTGCGTTACCAGTACTATCTACTATACTACCTCAGGCATATGATTCAAACAAAACTAGACTGGATAAATTATGAATACGTTTTAAATTGTGAATACGTTAATGTGTGGTTCGGGCTTATGGGTCTGTTCTCAATTCTGTAGCTGACAATGAGCAAAGTGTGGAGGAAGATGGTTCACTTTTTCTGAAATTCTACAAAGGGTGTGTGTTGTAGGAGTGTGTAGCTCGTGCACTACAGATGGCCTACAAGCCGCAACATGTATAAGCATTCCAAGACTCTTGCCTACATCATCAGCCATGCTGATTTACGTAGGCAAGCAATAAAACTAAAGAGTAAAACAGAAAGACCTGAACCTGACAACATCTTAGAATGTCTCACCGGCATCAGTACAGCAGCAGACAAGATGTGAATGGCTACAATTATAAATACACAATCAAATGAAGATCAGAAGGCTTTGATAATTTTTTTTTTCCTGCATTTTACTAGCTGTATGACCAGTTTATTTAACATTTTCAGGAAAAAAAACATTAATTAATTTTGCTTAACTATGTTTTTGGGCCTTAAATCAATGTTCTGCGCTGAGAACATTTCACTTACAATATGCAAGTACATCAACTTTTTTTGAAGCACAAAAGCAAAACATTTGTAACATTTGTCTTTACTGCCACTTCTGACAGTGCATTGTTGCTGAATAAAATATGTTCTTACATTTTGCTGTCCTCAAACATTTGGACAATAGAACATATATGACTTTGACAATGCTTTTATTCAGACATATTTTCTATAAATATTTTTCTATTTATTTCCAGATCCAAGTATTTTGCAACATTACATTAAACATTTTACACTAAATGCACCCAAAACTGAAGAAAGGCCAGCGTGCTGTATTTTGCTACTGTTGTTTTGATGGCCTAATGCAGGGATTATTTCAGATATGTATCTCCACGTGGAGCTCTGCAGAAAAAGAAAACAATCTAGATAAACCTCCGAGTGTACATTTTCCACTGACGTAAATGCTGTCGTAAGACACAAGCTGAGACAGATATTTCATACTCGTGTGTGTGTGTGTGTGTGTGTGTGTGTGTGTGTGTGTGTGCGTCTGTGTGCGTGTGTGCGTGTGTGTGTGTGTGTGTGT
>CAIGQW010053631.1:7168178-7182099 GCA_903798125.1 Danio choprae
TGTGTGTGTGTGTGTGTGTGTGTGTGTGTGTGTGTGTGTGTCTTTTATTTCCTCATAATACTTAGTTCACCAGCAGTTAGACGTTCTTAAACCATGTATTATGTTGAACTTTTGAATGAAGTAACCTGCCAGTTGGCAAGAAACTAACTGAAGGCAATTCTACTCACATTTGGCTTTTGCCAAGTGTTTCATATCCTGCCATTGAGTAATAGAAACCATTATTTTAAGAATTCTTTAGAAAAACAGAATTGTTCGTTTTCAAAGCGACCTCAGGATCAGACTAAATGACAGGAAATTTCTCACAAACCTCAATGCAAATGACCTTTGATGATCGAGGGGGATTAAAGCCTGTTCACACTAAAAAGTTAACGATAACCATAATGTCTTTTAAAATGCTTTTATAAGAAAAGAATAAGACTTCACAACGCAACCTAAAAAAATCATGACACTGGGATCACTTTCAGACCAAAAAAAGAAAAGAAATTGACAACCAATTAAATTCATCCAACTTAACTGTGCACCCATAACTGCAGCATGTGATTGTAACTTGATTAGTGTCTGCACTAATTATAGATTTTACTCATGGTGTGAATCCCCCTTTATCCTAGAGAATAAATTAAACAAATAAATCTAGACAAATGTTTCCAACATAACAATTGAAAAGCTACAACGTGATTCATACCTCGAAGGGTCTTTGCTGCCTACACGGGGAGACTGAGAGTTGTCACTTGTGTCCATGACAGAGGACTTCACTTTGGCAGGGTCTGATGTCCTGCCCTCATTCTCTCCATCCTCTGCTGAATGACCGGTGGACCTCTGCAGGCTAGACATGAACTCTATGCTCTGCTTTAAACTGTCCAGTCGCTCCTAAATGCACACAAACAATCCACGTGTAAGTCTTCCAACCTTTCAGAATTTTATATATTTAGAAAGTCTAAGCTGGACAGCCGGAATTCTCTATTACTGCAACATTGATATAAGTATCATACAGAAGACAGCACAACAGCACCCTCTGGTGTTAAAACAGATTTTTTTTTACTTGGTTTCACAAATAACACCTACCATCTCTAAATATAAATTCAAATGCAAATGTGCAATGTGTTTTTCACCCACTTTGCTCAGGATCTTCATGCCAGAGTGAAGGAGTTTCTTTGCTGCTTTGTAGTAAATGGTCTCTGGTTTGTTGTAGATCATAGCATTTTCACACATCACTCTGAAATCCAGCTGTAGGCAGAACATTACAACACGTCAACCATTTTGTCAAAAAAAAACAAAAAAAACAAGACTAATATAGAATATTCATCACTGCTTAAATGCTGATCGCTGAATGTCACTTTTCAAACAAAGGCAGCTGGCATATTCGATCATACTTTTCTGTAGTGTGTGTCCCGATAACAGCTGTGATGATTCGATTACCTTGAGCTCCTCCAGTGACTGATATTGCTCCTTCTTCACTTTCTCCTTTATAGTGCTGAAGTCCATGGGTTTCTTTATAATGAGAGAGTATCCTGGGGCGATCAGGTCCGTCACGGGGAATGAGAAGAATGCACTGGGGTCCTTCCTGCAATAAACAGCAGCCAGCAACATTCAGCTCAAAATTCACTGTAATTTTACATTATATATATTATGAAAATACACTATGGGAATAGGAGACCCATTACTAAGATCCAATGTTTAGAATGAGGTTATTGATGCAGATTTAGAGTTCAATTATGCAAGCTTTAAAAAAAAAAAAAAGAATTTACACAAGATCAATACTTGAGGATAGTTTTGAGGACATCACATTATTGTTGTTTTTGTTGTTATTATTATCGTTACATTAAATAAAAAAAGTATACAAAATGAATTCATAACAAAAAAGTGGAATTAAAGGTATTTATAATATTATAAAATGTTCCATTTTGAATACATTTGTATCAATTTAAACTATTGTCCATTAAAGTAACCTGAAAAAAAATAAAACTAAATAAAAATGATAGTAATCATAAAATGAAGCTGCACAGCTGTTTTCAACACTAATAATAATGATTATGCCTATTTTCTCTTCCAGACAGCATATTAAAATGATGTCTGAAGGATCATGTGACACATACTTAATGATACCATTTCAGCTTTGCAAATCACAGAAATTTTAAACAATTTAAATTATATTAAAATACTTAAATTTTGTTTCAGGATTACATTTAAGTTTAATCTGTTTTGCAAGTAATGAAAAAAGTTGGGTGTTTAGATGAATGTTTTAGTGTGTAAATAATGTTTGAGTTATTCTAATTTTTCTAATTCTGTGACTCATAATAATTTTGCTCTTTCCGATTTGGTTTTCATGATTCCATCCTCATTTTTGCTACAAGGCAGAGATGGGGAACATTGATCCTGGAGGGCCAGTGTCTGGCAAAGTTTAGCTCCAACCCTAATCAAACACATCTGAACAAGCTAATCAACGACGTCAGGACTCAGGCATGTTTTTATTTATTTATTAAACTTTTTTTTTTTTTGAGTTGGAACAAAACTGCAGCACAGTGATTTAGGGCTACATTCCGGTCCAATTTTTTATGCTCTTCACTCTCTAACTTTCCTTTATCTCGTTCACTCAGATTTACATCATTGATTACATCACACAAGTGTCCACTACTGGCGGAACATCTGAATGGGTTTAAATGGAATGCCCTAAACTAGGGCTGCACAATACATCGTTTCAGCATCGATTTTGCAATGTGCATATCCGCAACAGTCACATCGCAGGATATGCAATGTTGAGTCTGAATTATAGTTGAACAGCGCCACAGAATTGTATGTAATCACTGTATTTATAGAGAATATATACAATTTATGCAAACAAAAATTGTTTTTCTTACTTAGAATTTTTGTCTTGTTTCTAGTTTTAAATATCCTCATTTCAAAGCTAAAACAAGATTATTTTATTTATTTTGCTTGTTTTAAGGAAAAACTCTTAATTTTGACTAGACATATGACATATTTAGACTAGAAACGAGACTAAGCACAGTAAGAAAAGGCATTATTGTGATTATTTAATTTCTGTACCTGAATACTGTTAGGCTCCCCAGAAAACAGTCAAATAGTGCTATTCAAACCATCTTGTAAAACTATTCATATCGCAATATTTATTGCAGAAAAATTAATTATCGCAATATCAGATTTTTCCTATATCATGCTGCCCTACCCTAAACCCTTGAGCACTTGGGAACTACACCGTTATGACGTCACAATTGCATTGCATTCTCGTGCTGGAGCCATTTCGCACCCTCTGTCAAAATTGAGGGCTCGAGGGTATGTCCATGTAAACTTTCCACTTCAAGTGAACGAGGGATGCGCCTTAAAATGACAGCAGTGATTCCCTGGAGGGAACAAGTGAAGGGAAGTTCAAGGATGCATGTCTAAAAGTGGACTGGAACGCAACCTACGATCAACGTTTCCCACCCTAGCTATAAGGTCTACTTCAAGATGGGAACATTTAGTCCTACCTTTGGAGTTGTCGAATGAGCTGAGTTAGAGCCTCTTGCAGGGGGGTCTGGTCTTTTTCTGGTGATCAACAAAATGCATCATTAACATAATAAGCAGAGACACAAACAAAGAGACACATCTCACAAAACAAAATCAACAATTAATCAGGCCCCAAATATAGAAGAGTACACAGATTTACCTGACATTTTGGCAAGTGAGGGGGTGAGAGGCTTGTCCTGGGACACATCGGAGTGAGCAGGAGTTCTGCTGTGCTCATCCCAGTCTGGATCCACAGGGTCTGGGCCCTTTCTTTTTTTGGTCATCTAGATAAGATAAGATGATGTAGCATTACGTAAACAACACAAACGTTGCGTCATCCAGGTGGATGCTGCACACTGGTGGTGGATGAGGAGATTTCCCCCAATGTGTAAAGCGCTTTGAGTGTCCAGAAAAGTGCAATATAAATGTAAGGAATTGTTGTTATTATTTATTACAAGCTAGGAACAAAACAAATCAGTATTGATCTCTTACCTTTTTCTTTTTTTCGACCGGTGATACTGGAGGACTGGCTTTGTCCTTCTCATCCTTCTTTTTCTTCTTCTTTTTCTTGTCTTTGTGTTTGTCGTAATCTACATGGTCGTCATACACAGTCTCGAGGCCAGGGCTGCCTGTGGTGACCTCATTCCCAGCCACTTTTAGCACCAGTTTCAGAGGACGCTCCGTGAACTCTGCAATGTCAGTCACAAGTCAATTTACAAATGCCAGTACTACAGAGTAATAGAATCATTTCATATATAAATACTGCCCCATTTATTTCTACATACACTGAATTGGACATGAACATCAGTGTCTTTTTCTGACCACAATGTCACCCCAATTTCAGCAATTGTAGTTGTTTTTTTTACAGATGGTTGCTGCTGTCATTGCTATAATCATTCAATAAATCAAACAGAAATGCGTAATATCATTTTATGTGTCATTTAAAGCACTAAAATTCAGCCTTATTGAGAAGAAATATTTTTAGAATAAAAAAGTGTGTGGATTTTTCTAAAACCATTTAGAAAGTTTTCAGTTTTTATCTTAAGAAATAAATATTATTTAGCAAAATGCATTAAATTGTTGAAAATTAACTGTAAAAACATTTACGCCAAATAAATGTCATTTTTAAGTTTGTCAAAGAAACCTGAAAAAAAGGTTTCCACAAAAATAATTAGCAGCACATTTTAACATATTTTGATAATAGTTCCATAAACATGAAAATGATCAACAAAATGGCATGATTCCTGAAGGATCATTTGACACTGAAGATTGAAGTACTGATGAAAATAAATGAGTCATCTCATGTATAGTGCATTTTTAAAAAATCGAAATATTATGCATATTAAAAATACCTTACAACTGCATGTGTCGTTTTAAGCACTTATAAAGTGTTATGAAATATATTATCTTCTAAATTACATCACAAATAAACAAAAACTTTTATATGGTTCTAGCGGCAATTGCACTTTTATACAATTATACTAGCGACTATTATACAAAAAAAAAAAGTAATTCTGGTCATTTTGTTTTAATGTTTTGAGCAACAGCTGCTAACTAGTCTTCCAAGCCAAAATAACTTAATTAGGAAGCTATAACTACTAGCACGATAGCAGTTACTCTAACTGGAAAACACGAAATATACTATATATCCTATAACACGCACGAATCTTATTATTTACTGTAGTAAGATCAAACATATTAGACTACTATTCAGACCATTGACAGCATCCGCCTCTAAGGGATGCTTTATGGTTCATGTGAGTTATTTAAAGCTGGCCTTAGCCAACAGGGGGAAAAAACATCATAATTAATGAATCGTGAGTGACCTACCGTCGTGTGTGTGCTTCTCTGATTTGTGTTTCTTGTGCTTTTTGCCCATTATTTAAAGTGAAGCCGGTGGTTCAGTCAGGTCAGCGGTTGACCAGTCTGCTCTTTGTTTTGTGTCGGTAAAGCTGACTAAAGAGCGCCGTTAGTGAGCTGCAGGATTCAGACAGCGGCGCCTCGCGTTCGGTGGTGTCAACTACAATTAACATGTCAACCTTCTCACACGTTCATCTTACATATGAAACAGGCTGTATGTCCATAAACAAGTACGTAAATACAGATCTGTTTAAATAATAACTTTTTTTTAAAAGAGTTGAGAAAGACGAAAATATAAAACATTTATACAACTAACGTTAACGTTACACCACTAAGAGGCACCATCGTCACTCAGAACTTCAGCATCCCACAATATAAAACCCGAGATGGTAAAAGAAGAGTGTTTTAATGGAGATACTAACATGGCAAAGAAATTTCACCAATTTACTCTGTGATCAGACGTATCCGTTTTCCGGGTGCTGGTTTTGATGCAAAACAAAAAAAATTAAAGTAGTCTTCAAAAGTCCAGCTAACATATTTCTGCTTTTTAACAAAATAGACTGTATGGAAATATGTTACTGCACACCAGCTGAGGGCGCTGCAATACACACCGGTCTGCTTTTCTCACGGTTGCTAATACTTTTATTAACGTAATGTTTTGCAACAAGCAGATATTTTGTCCATATTCAAACATATCTGGCATTTTTTTTGTGGTTATTAAACAAACAAAACTAACTTTCTCTGTTATCATTTCACAAGTAACATAACGAATCCGAACGTGTTTCATTTGCATTAACGTGTGTGGTGATTTGTTTAGGCAACATTTTGTTAGCTGTGCAGATCAGCAGACAGGAAGTTACAACGTTAGTAAACTTGTGTAAAATAGAAAGAGGCAGTAAAATGGAACAAAACGCAGAGTGGATTTATGCACGACGTCATCTAGTGACATTTTACTTTTCAAGCAGGCTTTAGTTTATTTTCATAACTGATGGAATTCGGCAAATTGTATGGATCCCACGCAGACAATTTCCATCATTAAAAGAGAGACGTTACTGGTTTCAAGGTAATCTTTCATTTTTAAATAAAATAATAATGCATCTAAGCTGGTTAGCTGGTCGGCCAGCCTGTATTTAGAGGGGGTTTGGCCATTTCTGGGCCGGTTTGTAAAAAGCTAAGCCTCTGGTGTTGGATTGCTTTGCACAAAATTTAAAGGTAGAATGATTATCACACACATCTCCAATGTAAACATATCAGATTGATGACATCATATAGAAATTATAATATAATAGTAACAAAAAACTTCCTTGGGCTCAAAATGAACCTAAAGTTTAAAATATTAGCCTAATTGGGAATACTAATGATTAATTTCTAGAAGCTCTGATTAAAAGTAAATGAACAGACAATGAACTAAACAATGAATAATTTATCCTAATTCTGTTAAATACAGCTTTAATTCTCATGTCCCACTCATATATTTAGTATTTTTCTTTTTGGGGTTTGATTAATTGAGCTGTTATATGGATTTTTTTTAAATTGTGTGAATTGTAAAACAGTTTGTGTCAGTTTGATATCATGAATATTTGGATGTGGAACAACGGTGATATAAAAGAAAAAGTGTGCAGAATTGTACTGTCTTTAATTTATAAGTGATAGCAATACACTTGCACAGATTTTGACATCTATTGAAAATGTCCCCAGTTTCTTTTTATTTGTTTTTTTGAATCTGGTCACCTCATGCTTATGTGGCATCATAGTCATTGTTTTAGTGTGAACTTCTCACTTTCTTGTGTTTGTTAGTCATGTCTTTTATGTGGCAGATTATGCATGGATTTCTGGAAAGTCCACATACCAAAGCTGTATAGCAAAAAAAGTTTTTCTCATCATATGTAAGAAATATAGAGAACTGTTAACAGATGCTCTCAATCCACTGGCACTTTGCCTGATCCTACCAATGAGAATATATTGTTTCAGCTCATATAAATGTATGTCTTCATTCCACGTCTAAAATAATTTCCTTTTCAAAACCAATTCTGGGTGTTGAAGCTAAAATACAAATGGTCTTTGATATACGTCGTAGTATATGTTACACTATAGTTTATATAAGGAAACTATTCACTTTTAGCTGTAATATTTAAACCCTAACTTCATTTAAATCTTCACTCTATGTGTAAAATGACCCTTGGCTCTGAATCTATCCTTCTCTGGTATGGCGTAGGCTTTCCAAACACAGCCATTATCTCTAAACTGAAACTCCCTCAGGCTGTTCTCCAGGCAGTCTGTGATGTGATTTAACTCATCTCAGCTCGTCTCATATACTGTAGTCTTCGCTCTTATCTCTCATATAAAGCCACTTGCTCGCACATACACACACATTGACTGAATTGGCCATATAGGCTGTATCTGTTTGCAACAGGCCTTAAATCTGAAGGAAGCTATCCCTCTTTGAACAGACACCTAATCTTCTTTTCCATCACATACCTTTTGTAATGGCATTTCACACTGGTTTTGTGCTTGCTTTGAATCTGTTGAATAACTAAATTTTACAGTAATCACAGTTAGAAATGAACCACGGCATTGTAAAAAGTGCAGCATAAAAAAGTGCGCACTGAGTAATTTGACATCAAACCAAAGGCTGTTAAAAACGGTTTTGGAGACGCTCTTTCCCTCCAATGTTGTTAACATGAACTAAAAATATTAAAATGCTATTAATTGAAATAAAGCTGAAATTAAAATATAAAAAGGAGATGAAAACATAACTTATTAAGACGTATTAATTAACTATACTAATAAGATACATATGAATAAAAATTATTTAATATAAATAAAAGTAAATAGAATATTAAATGTAAAATTACCAAAATATTTCAAAGCTAAAAAAAGTAAATGAAACTGAAAAACATTCTTACATAAGACTTTCTAACAATTTGTAAACAACAACAACAAAAAAGGCAAAAATGAAGTTGATATGAAATGGAAATTGAGAGTCCTTGCTTCTCTATAGTGATATATCACCGTGAAACAGCTTCTTGAACAAGGTAAAATGAAGAGGAATGTGGGAAATTTAGTGTATTCTCTAAGAACGTGTCTTTGGGTCATTTGGATTGGTGTTTCAATAGGGGAGGGAAGTGTTTTTAATAAAAAATTAAAGGGCATGTGGAAAAAAGAGATAGCTGTACATGGAAAATAATTGATCATAAATATGTCATTAAAATCCATAATAATACTATAAAAAAATAAATGCCAATTTTTATTACAAGCTTATTTAAATCCTATTCCATGTTTTATGAACACACAGTGGGACCGTGGAGCCAAGGCATTACATTTATGGAAAACGAATGGAGTTTGATGATCAAGAGATGGATCCAATAGCATAGTGAGGTGGGTCAGTTTCATTCACTCCATCAAGCCAATGTGAAAACAGTCCCTTGGATGGATTTCTCATCAAAGCAGCCACAAATCCTTAGGGACAGCCATCACATTTGTTCCTGTGATTCATTTCCCTGTTAATATCTAACGCAGGTCTGGTCTTGATTTTTCACTTTGTTTGGACGTAAAAAGGGCCTATAAGGATGACACGACAATTTTTTAAATTTTTCAATCAGTTACACTGACGCACCAGAGTATACACAATCATCTCTCTCAGAACTCCCTAAACTGTGAAACCCATTTGCACTGTTTACTCAGCTGGTGTCTTAAGAACTACAGTAGTATATCCTGCAACTCATTTGACTTGGTGCAGCATTTGCTTTCAATTTCCCACACATGTGCTCAAAAAACACTGTGTTTCAATTAACTCGAATGACACTAGCCCTAATTATGTATGCTGGACTTGTACCATAGGTGAACAGAATGATATCTGGAATTGCTTCAGGTGGATTTCTAGGATTCTTGGTCAGGTGTTCTTTGAAGTCCAGCCTGAGGTAACTGTGGGTCTGCTTGCCTTGGCTGTAGATTTATAGCGATTTGTTTTAGCGTGGCAGGTTAAAGCTAGGGTCCTGGTTCTGCTTAGGACGGTAACTGTCTGTGTCTGGTACTCTTAAGCCTGCATGGAGACAGACTCCTTCATCAGGTGCAGCCGAGGTGCATTATCTGTCTCTGCTGACATGAAATCTTAGAGCTCTGCTCCGTCAGGTCTTAGTTTACCTTGGCTCTCAAACATGGGACTCTCCTCCAGAAGGAGAAGCTATCTTTACCTCGTTCCCAATCAGATGATAGTGGATTAAACATTCAAAGTGATTCATTACAGCAACACTGCATTCCGTACCCAAGCTGTGAACAGAATTAGTCTTCCTCCCTTACATTAGACTGTCATAGGGTCTAATGTTAAGTATTAATGTATTTGAACAGACTTACAGACTGGCTGCATATTTCTGCTATAATTATATGCTTTAGATGCTTTATACACTCAAAAAATGACTTGTTGCTTGTTCAAAATACTTATTTAAAATGAGTTGAAACAACACAACTCTTAAGTTTATTGGGGGGACAACTTATTTTTTTATGTTCAATCCACTTAAATTTGTAAAAACAATTAAGTTGGCTTAATCGATTTGTGTTAGATTAACATGTAGGAATTGTGTGGAACCCAGCAAAAAACTATGTTTGCTGTTCAAACTACTTATTTAAAATGAGCTGAATCAACACAATATCGTTAGGGGGACAACTTAATTGTTTTATGTTTAATCCATTTAAATTTGTAATAGTAATAAGCTAACTTTATTTCTTCATGTTGTCCCAACACAAATCGATTGTGTGGAACCCAACATTTAGTTTTTACTGTGTATTATAACTGTGGTCATTCTGTGATATTTAAATGATCAATGACCAGAAGTAATATTATTGTTTTGTCATGTAGTATATTTTATTAGTATATGATATAAAAAAAGCATTTATTGTGAGTACCAGATGTTTTAAATATACTTACCATGATCATATCAAATTTCTCACAATTGAAATACACTGCTGTGTACCAGAAGTCTTAGTGCCCACTGATAAATGAAGAAGCAGTTGAGCATAGAAAAGAACAACTGAATTACAAAAGATGGACATATGTAAGGTTCTTTCACCTTGGTTCATGTACACCAATTGAATTGTTGAACTGGACTGTTATTCATATTTGATTTTATTCAAATGTGCCATTTACTCAAGTCTGTTTGACTTTATTTATTTAGTGGACACAAAGACAGACGTTTGAAGAAGACAGTGCATTTGGCTTTACATAAGTGTATGCATTCTCTGTTGATTATTATTATACTCCCTGTTAATTACTATTAATAATTACAATTATAAAATAGCATTAAACTATTTATTTTGGAGCTGTATAGTTCTTTTCAGAATTTGTTACAATATATTTGTTTAAGGAACAGAACTTAATTTAAGGATTAAAAAAAAATACAAAAAAAAAAAATATATATATATATATATATTCAGTGATTATTGTTTTGTATTGATGAACGAGGGTTCCCATATAAATAAATTTTGAGGTAGCTTAATTTTAGAAGTGTAATTTTTAGGACCGGAAAATAAATGAAAAACATCTTATATACTGTATGGGCTGATATCCTAAATTTACAGTTTTCAATCTATTAGTAAAACATATTTTAATCCTTATCTATTACGTTACAACCAACTTAGAAGATTGCTGATTATTGTGCAGCGGTTTATTTGAGATCTACAGTGGAAGATGAATAAAAATGAATAATGATTTTTGTCAGTCTGTTCCTCACATGAAACTATCATTTGAGTTTAAAAGAGATGAAATACGCCACAGTCTTATGGACTTTTCTGGTGCTTTTGTGTTATTTTTAGAGTTTGACAGACTCGCATTCACTTTCATCAAACTCACGCTTCTATGGAAGAAAGAAAGCCATACAGATTTGAAGCAACATGAGGCTTAGTAAATGACCGAATTTTCATTTTTCTGGTGAAGATCCTTCTAAAGTTTTCTCCAAACTCATGTCAAATTTCGGCTCATTTAGCAGTGATAAAGAGACTGAAACATCCACATGAAACATGATCACAAACACACATGAAAGTCCCATACCAATTGAAAAAAAAAACTGGCAACTTTTGCTGTCTGGATTGAACTGAAATTTGGTCTCATTCACTGCCCTCCTCAAAGGAAAGATCAGATTTTTATCTGGCCAGCTCACAGTAAACCTAACCAGAGCAACTTTATTGTCATTGTGAAGGACAGTTATGAAATACTGTATAACTCTTTCTGCTATGCATATGTCTGGAAAATAGCAAGGGCGTTTTTAAATAAACCTGTACAGTCTGCATAATGTTTTTATGAAAGCAAAATCATTAGGGAAGAGTGCAGATCACCTGCCATTTTTCAGTGTGAATGTTTGGGGACCACCTCTCCCAGACTAATTTATTTTCACATTTTCCTTTTCACATGAGACACTGTGGACCTACAGTAGATGGTATGTTGGGTATTAACATATTTATCAGCTCAGTAGCTCTGACACATACATGCAGAATAACCTTGGCACATTTCATACCCTTTAGTATCAATTGAGCATTGATTAAATGCTGTTGTTGTAGATTGTGGCATTGTGTGATAGTATTGTTTCTGTTCATGTACCCACTATAGCATGAGCATTGTTGCTGACCATGTGCATTCCTTCATTGTGTACCCAACTTGAACTTCCTACTACTTCACAACAGGATAACACACCATGTCACAAAGCTCAAATCATCTCAAATCCGGCTTCTTGAGCATCACTTTAAACTCACTATACTCAAATGGCCTCAGCAGCCACCACATCTCAATCCAGGGAGCACCTTCGGCATGTGCAGGATACAGAGATGGGTATCATAGCTGACAAATCTGCAGCAACTGTGCCATATTGTTAATGTGAGCGCGATCAGCCGACTCACTAGCTTAGGACTTTAGAGTTCTTTTGTACTCAACACAAAAGCGTCAGTGAATAAAAGTCTTAAATCCAAAGTTTTTCGTTTAACTGTTTCATTGTAAATCTTAAAGCATAAAAAACTTAGGATATTTACTTTTCTTACAAATCAACTTTGCAGTTTTGCATAGGTCAAAAGACTGTGTTGCTCAAAAGTCCAATGGCTTCTGACTGATTCCTTGGGTTCTAAGTCTAACAGCCAATCAAATTACATTACGTACATCACTGGTTAACTGTTTACATTCCAATTTCTACTTACATTTGCAACACAGGCCTTTTCTCTGATTTCTACTACAAAAACAAAAAAAAAATATTATTACTTCCATAGAAATGGCTTCAACAGTTAAGTCAATATATGTACTTAAATGTCCCGTAAAATTAAAATAAAGTTTTATAGATGTTTGTATTAGTATGTTGGTTTTAAGGATGTCTACAAGCTGGCGTGCTCCAAAACAGTGACAAAATTCATATTCAGAAGATAGAAACCTGATATAAACATCACAAAAGCTTCCAGTTTGTCACTTCTGCCTAAATGGGTCAACATTTTTTTTAAACATAACCTCATACCTCAGTTGCTCATCATGACCAAATCATCAAATGCTCTTTAGTATCTGACATGCCCCTCATTTGCTTTTCATTTGATGTGCTTGAGCTCAACCACTCTCACTGGCAGAATGCTATTGGCTGTTTTTTTAAAAGGGGAGGAGCCACTATATGCCCCACTCTCTCTTCATGTTTCAGTTGAGATTATGTCAAATTTCGAATAAAAATGCACATTTCAAAGCACTTCACGGGACTTCAAATCCTTGAAGAATGCACCTTGTTCCAGCACTCAAAACAAAAACTGTTTGGTAACCAACTTTCTTCAAATGTATTATGTGTTCCATAGAAGAAAGTCATACTGTACAACAAGGGGGTGAGTAAATTGTGAGAGAGTTACTATTCCTGGAAGATAACAGATCGAAATCCTTTTTAACTTTTCAGATGATTTACTTTGGTTGTCTTTTAATAACTTCATCTTGAATTTGATACTAGATTTAAAGTTTGCAGGCATATGATTAGATCTTTGCAGACCATGAATGCCAGTAACTTGGCATCATCTCATGTCATCTGAAATTCTGGTGAAGTTTTTCCTCCCTCCACGAGAGGTAAACAGGCTTCAGCAGTCTCAGCATTAGATGTGGAGGATGAAAGCTAAAATCAAATAGACTTCTAGGTCTGACTTTCCACATGCATCTGATACCCTGTCATTGTCAGCAACTTCCATTTCCAGTAAGTCTCTGACACACCACTGTTCTCTGATCCAATTACTCTAATAAATATTTCATTCGGCTTACTTATTGTTTTTGTAGCATGCTATATCTGATGTTTAAGCTTCTTTAATGTATTATTCTGTTTTAAAGGTCTCTTTATAATGGAAGTAGTGGGCTTTTAAACAGCCTGTTCTGATGAGAGACACTGTGGGGGAGGCATAGTGTGTGTGTGTGTGTGTGTGTGTGTGTGTGTGTGTGTGTGTGTGTGTGTGTGTGTGTGTGTGTGTGTGTGTGTGTGTGTGTGTGTGTGTGTGTGTGTGTGTGTGTGTGTGTGTGTGTGTGTGTGTGTGTGTGTGTGTGTGTGTGTGTGTGTGTGTGTGTGTGTGTGTG
>CAIGQW010053631.1:7187099-7204319 GCA_903798125.1 Danio choprae
GTGTGTGTGTGTGTGTGTGTGTGTGTGTGTGTGTGTGTGTGTAGAGGCAGGCTTCAAATGATCAGAATGTATGTGAAAAAACACTGTTTCTCAGTCGAGTTGAATTCTCACTTTTACCAGTTCTTATTTCTCAGCAGTTTTTTACATGATATCACTACCAGGGAGCAACAGCATGTTTGTCAGCTTTTGTCAGATCAGTTTCCCCATCAACATCTTTTGCCTTCGGTCCACACTTATTTTCACATTCATTCTGTGTTTGGAGACATTTATTAAGACATGTGTTTAGACAGTGTTTTGTGTTGTCTAGGGTTGTGCGATATTAAAGAAAAATGCAATAACAAGCGAAATAGTGCGATATGCGATACAATATTTAAAAAAAGATAAACAACCATCATATGTTTTATGTTATTTCAGCTTAAAGAAAGCATCACTACAACTTTTGAAAATGAAAAGCCATGTTTTACGGTTACTGCATAAAACAAATCAGACAATTAAAAATGTAAACAGCCTAAAATAAATGTCACAAAAACTTTGTTCCACAGATATAGTTTTATCAACTTAAAAACATTAAGAATAATCAGGTTAACGTAAACACTTGAAAATAAGTGCTGTGACTTCTCTGCTGCTTTATTGCTTTCTTAACAAGATTTGATTGTTTCAGTGTTCATACTAAAAACACCCTGCTTGGTTTCAGAGATGTGCGTTTACTATATCTACGTATACATTGCCTAATGTGATAAAGTCTTTCAGAGGGTGTGCTAGTGGCACAGACCATTGATATCAGAATAAGCCCATTTGCAGTATTTCTATCACTTTCATATATTGTGCAGCCCTAGTCATCTCTCTGTCAGGGATGTGTGAATTAGCCTTAGATTAGGCTGGTCATGATGCGCTAATTCATTTAGCTGCAATCTGAAGTTTATCAAGGCATCCAATCCCAAATTTGTATTAAAGGATTAAACCCTCTTTGCGGTTCATCATTTCATCACATTTAATGAGTGTACGCCCAGCAATTCATTCTCTCTGATAACCCTTCAGATAGAGCATTAGTGAGCAATACTCAGTAGACCGTAGACTTGTCTGACTTTACTAAACCTCTCCATGTGGCTGCCTATCAGCTGGAGTCAGGGGACTTGTTACCGCAAGTAGACCCCGTTGAACAGGAAGCGAGGAGAGCCTGATTTCCCCTGAGCATCTGACAGATGAATGGACCCCCAGCAGCCTGTCAAACACCTTCACTTCTTCCGCTTTCATGCTTTGGGATTTTTAGTGTAGTTGCCTTAAAAAGGAACACGCAGGCCTACTTGTTTAAATAAGTGAACACCGCACAGTAGCAGGTGCCTGGAGAAACTCTAAACGTTTTTACCTGCAAAAAAAAGTGTAGGCATCACTAAACTGCCTCTTTTGAAAGTACAGCAGCAAAACGGCATGAAGTAAACAGATTCTACAGTACAGATTTCCTTTATCAATGACCATGACTGATGCATTCAAGATAGAATCCAGTATAGACCACAATGACGTGCTGCTGTAGTGAGGGTCCCACAAAATACAAACTCAACCAGCAGCCTTTCAATTTTGTCATATTTGAACTTGGAAAGGGAAAAAACATGTACGGTAGAAGGCAAAATTATTAGGCCTCCTGTGAATTTTTTTTTTATTTAATTTTTTTTATATTTCCCAAGTGATGTTTAACAGGACAAGCCCTGTAAAATGTTGGGTTCCACACAATTCGGACATCGATTAAGTTAACTTCATTGTTTTTGGTGGATTGAACCTAAAACAGTTAAGCTGTGCCCAAAAAATGTCATGAATTGTGTTGTTTTAGCTCATTTTAAATAAGTAATTAGAACAAACAGCGGAAATAATTTTTTTGAGTGAGGAAATTTTCACTGAATTTCCCGTAGTATAAATTCTTCTCCAGAAATAATATAATAAATTCTTCTGGTCCACTGCTGCTTTTGTGCCGCATCATGCTCGTCTTTCAGCAGCAATTACTTCAGCTTGCTCATTTCACTTTGACAGCTTTCAGCCTCACTCTGGTTCATATTAACATGATAATAAGATTTGAATGCTTCAATTTATCCATGAATATGATTTCTGCAGGGGTACTGTACACTGTAAAAAATATCCTTAAATTAGCAGTTTTCTGTAATTAGTGACTCATGTATTTTTATGGTTTTGAATTGCATTATGGGACCTTGTTCTTTCTTCCAACAACTTTTAAACTTGAAAAGTGACTTTCATTAACAGTTTTAATAGTTTAAAGTGTTATATTGTCTGTGTTGGTGTTGTATATTATGGTCAAAAATCTTGTAATAAACATACTTTATTTTGTTATTTGTTTTATTTTTCGCTATTTTACTTTATTTGTTATTTTTTTGACTTTTGTTTAATACATTATATTATTTTAAACTTCTAAATGTCAATAAAAGTCACTTTGTTAAACCGCAGAGTTGAATTTTCAATATCAAAACATGATAGAGCAAAGATCAAAGTCCCATAATGCAATTCACAACCATAAATAATTAGAAAACACTTGTGAATCCCAAAATATGGAAACTGTTTATTAACAGATTTTTTTTACAGTGGCTCAGTGCTTAGCACTGTCTCCTCACAGGAACAAAGTCGCTGGTTAGAGTCCCGGCTGGGTCAGTTAGCATTTTTGTGTGGAGTTTGCATGTTCTCTCCGTGTTTGTGTGGGTTTCCTCCGGGTGCCCCAGTTTCCCCCACAATCCAAAGACATGCGCTATAGATGAATTAAATAAACTAAATTGGCCATAGTGTATGTGTGTGTCAATAAGTGTATATGGTTGTTTCCCAGTGATGGGTTGCAGCTGGAAGGGCATCCACTGTGTAAAACATATGCTGGAATAGTTGGCGGTTCATTCCGCTGTGGCGACCCCTGGTGAATAAAGGGACTAAGCCGAAGGAAAATGAATGAATAATGAAGATGACAACTTCGATGATTCCAGTCACAGCATCATCTAACCACTCTTTTGTTTGTTTTGAATGCGCGCCATCTAGCGACAAATATTACATACTGTGCCTTTAATGATTATTGTTATTGTTTTAACTAAGCACCATCTAGTAGGGAACGTGCATACTGTGCCTTTCAGCTCTGCTGTTTTTGTGCTGTAGTGGTCTTAAATTGAATCTTAAAACCAGCGAGACAGACTTTAACCTCATCTGACTTTACCTCAGTTTTAAATTAGAATTAAAGATGAAGGCATCCAAAAGTGTTCAAGCCTTTACTGCTTTGCAGACTGCGTGTGTTTTTATGTTAATTACACAGTAATCGACTCCCTACAGCAAATGCATCTAGCATAATTACAGTCGGGTGAATTCACTCGACTCCTGTTGATCTAAATCTGTGTGTGACTGGCCACTAGCCAGCGACTGGCTGTAATGCGGAGAAAACAGTGAATCTCTGGGTGTCAGCTGACATGCAGTTATAGAAGCAGCCGCTCCTGGAACTCCCCTCATTCTTGGGGAGCAGCAGCAGCCATTCCAGAGTTGTGTAATTGGCTTGAGTTTAATTAAAGAGCGATTTGAAGCAGGCAGCCTGAGAGGCACAATAAAGCTGCTTATAAAACAGAAATTAAATGCTTTACAAGCTCTGTGTTGTCCTTCAAGGCTGTATTGAATTTGCAGAAACTTTACACAAAGGTTTCGCGTTTACCGTTCTTGGGCCTCCACGACTCTCCAGCGTGCCTTATCAAAAGCACGCCGCAGATGAAATGCATTACCGTATGCTGCCACTCAATTTTGATATTCAAATTGAGTAAACAATTATCCAAGAAACACTATGCTGCTAATTACACAAGTGATTTAATCATTTAAAATGGTTGTCATTATATTAAGACAATTTGAGCAAGGCAATTAATATTTTATTAAGCAGGGTAGCTTTTGAATTCACTTGCACAAGAGTTTTGGAGTTATTTATTTATTGAATTAGAGTAGCTGTGGTTTTTCTCTCTGTGTACTTTCCATAAAGTCTCGCTCCATGGCTTCAAGAATCATGACAGACCCAGAAGGGCCTCTTTGCTGTATAAACGCACTCCCACATTCATGTTGTCATGTGTGTGAGATAATTGCATTAATCCATCATACACAACCTATATTACTGAGAATTATTAGAGCTATGTTATACAGATTTTCATTCGCCACATTTTTCATTCCCGCAAGTGTGTTAGTGTGTTTGCCAGGGCCAAGTCCATTTCTGCAATCACTTGAGGGCTTTGAGGAGGTGTCATGAGTTTACCCGAGTAAGGAGGCGATCTGTACTTCGGAACAAAACACATTTGAAGACACCAGCGAGTGTACAAGATTGTTATCTGATGTGGATTCCTGAAGATGTTGACAACAATCTGAAGTGCAGACTTTCTCAAGTAAGTGCTATATTGAAGAACAATATAACACACGTCTTCCCTCTCAGTTATAAAAAAAACAGTGTCAGTACACCTGTGAGTTTGCATCTTCGCATACCTCTATGCTATGGTGACTCAGTGGCTAGCACTGTCACCTCGGAGCAAGAAGGTCACTGGTTCGAGTCCCGGCTGGACCAATTGGCATTTCTGTGTGGAGTTTGCACATTCTCCTCATGTTTGCGTGGGTTTCCTCCTGGTACTCCGGTTTCCCCCACAGTCCAAAGACATGCGCTATAGATGAATTGGGTAAACAAAATTGGCCGTAGTGTATGAGTGTGTGTGTGAATGTGATAGTGTATGAGTGTTTCCCAGTACTGGGTTGCGGCTGGAAGGGCATCCGCTGCATAAAACATATGCTGAAATAGTTGGCAGTTCATTCTGCTGTGGCAACCCCTGATAAATAAGGCAATAAGCCAAAGGAAAATGAATGAATAAATGTTTTGCCAAGACTCTGGACTCTGACAGAAATCCCAGGTGGGCAATTTTTGGGGGTGGGGTTAAGAGATGGAATAGCAAAAATATTTATGTAATAATGTTCTTGTTTGGAGTTGCATATTATATTAAGTCAATATAACCAGGTCTAGAAAATATGATCATATCACCCCAATTTTATCCTCCTTACACTGGCTGCCTTTTAAGTTCTGTATTGATTACAAAATATTGCTTCTTACCTATAAAGCTTTAAATAATTTAGCTCCTGTTTATCTAACTAACCTTCTGTCTCGCTACAGTCCAACCCGTTCTTTAAGATCTCAAAACGCAGGGCTTCTGGTAGTACCTAGAATAGCAAAGTCGAGTAAAGGAGGTCGAGCCTTCTCATTTATGGCTCATAAACTCTGGAATAGCCTTCCTGATAATGTCCGAGGCTCAGACACACTCTCTCAGTTTAAAACTAGATTAAAGACCATCTTTTAAGTAAAGCATACACTCAATGCATCGCATAACGGTATGATGCATGAGTGTGCTCCACACAGGTGAGCAGGCTTGACAACCACCTGTAGAACACACTCCTCCTGTCTTAATATACCAGACATTGTGTTAGAAACTCTCATATGCTTTACATGTTTGTTTATATAACTGCTATTTTCATCTATAACAATCCATTTTTTGCATCTGGTTTAAATACACTATGAACAGCAGCTACGCTAAATATTTTCTTTATTTTCTATTTCCACCTGGGGATGCTCATCCCGAGGCCCCTACAGACTATGCAGCGCCATTGATGCGATCCTAGACCTGTGAAGAGATGATCCAAAGGTATCCTGGACCAGGTCGTATCCCGAGCTGATGCTGTGGTGGTCATGGAGGAATGGAGTGCATGAGACTGATTCCTGAAAGGCCACAGTGACAAACAAGTCTTCGCTTGATCCTGTGGGCCAGCCTGACCTCCCGCCAGTGCCCTACCACACCTGCTGCTTTCCACGATGGACGTCCAGCTTCTCCAGCCTCCAGCGCCTAGACTGCAGCTCCACACAGGAAGTTTGGCCAGAAGAATAATAATTGTGCCCAACAGAGCCTGGTTTCTCTCAAGGTTTTTTTTTCCTTCACTTTGTCAATTGGTGAAGTTTTTTTTCCTCGCCACTGTTGCCACTGGCCTGCTTGGATTGGGACTTGTGGAGCTGCGCTTCGGTGGATTTGCTCTTTAGTGTTTGAACTTTCAGCAGTGAAACTTAAACCACACTGAACTGAACTGAACTAAACTGAACTTCAGCTCTGAAATCTGGACTTTACTAGAACATGTTGCTTTGACACAATCTACATTGTAGAAGGCGCTATATAAATAAACTTGAATTGAATATAAGCACAAATATGGTTTTAATGAAGAGTTATTTTTTAAATCCAGTCAACATTCAGAATGGATGATTGCTAGACTAATAAGTCCACAAATATGAAACAAGATCATCGTCACATTATTTTAACTTTAGTTTTGTCGACTTGCAAAACTCACTGTGTGCCGACACCTGCATGAAAGGCTGTTACGCCGGTTTCACAATGTATGAGCGCCACGAGAGCAGCACATATTTCGGCATGCATGTTAACAATGGAAATTCACACCAGCAGAGCAGCAAATTAGCAGAAAATTGTCATTTTTGTAAAATTTAATTGTAAAAGAAACTGACTAACAATTGAAAAGCCAGGCAAGCAGGAGATTTAGCACGTTTAGTCAAATATTTCCCTGCAATATTTTCTACAGCCGCGAGTGCAAGTCGTTGGCTGCCGTCTGTCTGTTTCCTGTCAGATGAAGTGCTCATGTCAACACCGCGTCCACAGCACATCACACCAGTCGCAGAAACACAGGGGTTAGGCTGTATTTTAAGGACCGTCTCACTCCAGTGCCAGCAAGTTTACTTATTTTGGAATGGATCGCTGCCTATGTAGTGCGGTTAACGCCGGTGCCAGCTGAAATATAATTTCATGATGGATAGCCTCATATTGTATGATTTATTTCAGACTCACAGACGTGGGCGGTGGTTAAACCTACAAAAGCTACTGCCAAAAGATCAGTTTCTGCTTCGTAACCCCCATTATAATGCGTGATCAAATGTGTTCGCTGTTCATCTGCTTGTCAAAAGTGGAGAATAGAAGACTTGATAGGAAACTGATATTTGTTTTATGGTATATGAAGAGCTACTGTTGGACACAGCTAATAAGGAGGACACCACATCATATTCAATTACTAGTTAAATATGCTTGAGTTTTCTAAATAAGGTGAATTTGAGCTACAGATTCCAGGTGAAAGATAATCGTATTCTGCTCACGAATGAGCCAAGATCACGTTCTGCCTTCTGTTTAGCAGGACTAAGCACATTCGCCAGACGGCGGGTCGTTTGGGCATGAATGGAGAATTGCGTCAAGACTAATTAAATGACCAGAAATTATCAAAGCCCAACAAAAAACGATTAAAACATGAATAATGTCATCTGTCTCAGGGGATTTGCCTTTAAGCCTTTTGTTGGAGAAGGGCTAAGGGCTTCGATGGCTTCAGCAGATGTTTTGGGCTGAGAGTTGTAAAAGGAGCCCAGAAGGCTATTTTTTTGTTGCTATGAAATATTTCACTGCTTTTATTGTCATTACACATGTAGACTTGATGATTTAAGGAGTAAATAGACTGTTTTGTTAAGTACTTCAACGTTACTTGACCTTCCGTGGCCACTGAAATTGTATACAGTCCAGAAGTAGAACTCACTGACTTGATTTTTGTGTGTAGAGAGAATGTTTATCACATGATCCTGTGATCACGATCCCTACACCTGTTAACTAATCTGTTTTATTTCTTATTTGTCAGTGTTTTTTTTCCCATGAGCTGGTATTATTTGAGGTGCCACTGATGCAATATCCTTGGGTGTTGACATTGTCAGACACCTGGGACCTGTACCATGAAGCCAGATTAGCTGGCTAGTTAAATTTTAGGTTAGTTTGCACCAATTCTGGGTTTTAGGTAGCATGAAGGTAGCTCAGCTTTAATCGTTCTTGGTTACCATGGTGTCTTATGCTGCAGGACTAACCTGCTTCAGGGCAGGATATGTTCTTGTTTAGAGATCACAAACCGAGATTTAACCCATTAACTGTGATCAAAGTGACACATCTCTGATGAAATAAATTCACTTCTCCTAATTTTCCAACTGAAAGGACACTATTTAATTATATTTTATATTTAACTATTTTATTTGTTAGAAATAGTTTTAGTGATTTTTAGTTTAATAACTGACAAGTTTAATTGTATATAAATTTACCATTTAATCATGACATTAAATGGTAAAGAGAGGTGTTTGTTAGCTGATTCTTTTTAGTTAGCTGTTAAATCATTTCACAAATTGGACTTAAAAGGTTAGTTTACCCCAAAATTCTAATTGTTATGACTCATCCTAACGTTGCTCCAAACCCTTGAGACCTTCATTCGTCTTTGGAACATAAATTACGATATTTTGGAGAAATCTGAGAGCTTCCTCATCTTCAATAGCCATAAATGATCACGTATTGTTCTAAAATCTAAAAATCATCCTCAAACAGACCACTGAGGATAGTCCGAGGTTCACTCGGAATAATATCAATCTATGAGAATACTTTTGTGCACACAAAAATAATAAGCTTAATTCAAATTCCTTCTCCTCAGTGTCAGTATAGGGTGCATGTCCACAAGAGCACTGTGCTTATTGTCCCACTCATTCATGCTGCTGATGTATTACCTCAGATTCACCTGTTGCTCGAGGGTATACATCTGTGCCCTATACTGACACTGAGAAGTTGAATAAAGTCATTATTTTTGTTTTAAGTGCTCACAAGAGTATTCTCATAATAATGAATTAATCATAAAATAAAGACAAATGGGCTGTTTTGACTATGTTTCTTTGGGCTTCTATGGGTCCTTGGGGTTAGGAACGACATGACAGTGAGTAATTAATAATAGAATTTACATTTTTGAGCGAACTAAGCCTTTATCAATTGTTTTGTGAACAGGAATGATCTGATGACTCCAGTTAATGATTCATGGACTCAAATGATCCAGTCAGAGAGGCAGTGCTTTCCAAATAGCAGACACTCTAAACAAAAAGGTGATAAATAACACCAAAACTGGTTCTTTGGCTCTTAATCATGGGGGAACCTTTTTTAGTGCTATATAGCACCAATCTTTTAAGGAGCTATATAGAACCTTTGTCAAATGGTGCTATATAGAACCATAAAAAAGGGTGCTAAATAGAACCACTAAATAAAGCCAAAAGTGGTGCTAAATAGCACCAAAGCTGGTGCTTTGGCTCGTAATCATAGCGGAACCTTTTTGGTGCTACATAGCACCAATCTTTTAAGGTGCTATATAGAACCATAAAAAGGTGGCAAATAGAACCACTAAATAGAGCCATAAATGGTGCTAAATAGCACCAAAAGTGGTGTTTTGGCTCGTAATCATAGGGGAACCTTTTTGGTGCTATATAGCACTAAAATGTTAAGGTGCTCTAATGAACTATAGAAGTGCTATATAGAACCAAGTTTAATAGGTACATTATATAGAGCCCTAAATGGTAGGAATTAAAGTTAGATGAATATAACGAATCCAGAAAATTACAAATATTTACATTTATTAAGATATACAAAAATGTTTTTACAATCATATTTAAAATTGCACCTTTCCATACTCCATAATTTAAATAGCAAAACTAATTATTTCACATTTACAATGTTTAATTACATTCAAATAAAAAATGTTATGATTTCACTTTTTATTAAAGATTCATAAACCTGTTTACAAATACAGTACTTAACTTTCACATCTCTGAAATGAGGAAGAACGAACCATAATGCTGGTAAAAAATACATGAATAATTACAACACCTATTAAATAGCACTACAGTTTCAACAAGTTCACTGTACATTTTTTGTACAATACATTTATTGGTGTGCTTGTGTCATGGCGACATCTATTTTTACACATATCTTTGAATAAAAGTCATTGTTTGCTTAAATGGCAGAATAAACATTGCACTAAAAGGCAAAATTGCAAACAGGCATTCCACATTCTGCATGTCCATGTCAATCTATTTCTCTTATAATGTATACTGTGCAGTGTTGTCCATTGTAATGTTGACACTTGAAGCCTTGATGGAATCAGGAGAGCCATTGGACACTCTGGTTGGTGAAGGATATTTGAGTTCCTGTAAAACAAACATTTCACTTTTTAAGTCGCTTTAACCAATTATCATCAGTATAAATACCCATATTTAACAGTCGGCTAAGACTGAGTGAAAGAAATGTAAAAAAGTAAGTAAAGTAAAGTGAAAGTACACATTTTTAAATGATAGCAGCCAAAATCGAACTAACTCTTCGTCGTCTTTACTATTACTATCAACAACAGAAGCCTAAATTAAAACTCTAAGACTGAAATTGGACTACATGGCTGTGAGAATAACTTTTTTTTAAAACTATGAAGTATTGGTGTAACGGATCACAAATCTCATGGTTCGGATCACACTGCGGTTTTTGAATCACAGATCGGACCATTTTTCAGATCAGCAAAAAAGGAAGGAGACAATTGAGGAGACACATTTGCTTTCCATTCATACAAAAATATTACTGCAAAAAGCATTGGTTTTAACAAACAGAATGTAAAACCTGTAATTTTAATCAAAATAAAAATCAAGAAAGAACCAGCGGAAAAAAGGAAAATATTTAATACGAAAAATGATCTTTGCTACTGTTGCTGATAATGCTAAATATAGAAATCTAACATTACAACATATCATATTTATTTTCAATTAATGATTCAACAATTCACACATAAAACTTCATGTTTCATTATCAGTGGATCATTTTTGAAAACATATTCAGTGACATAATTTTGATTGTTGTTTGTCGCCACCTGTTGGTTACACAATGTAAAAGTCACCAGCGTCAAGTTCCATTAAACGGTGATTTTAATCTATACCATAAACATCAGTGTTTATATCTGAATAATAAACCGTTTAATTGTTTGTAATGAACTGAAAAAGATCAAACGCAGATTTGAATGCAGCGCTTCGAAGGATTAATGAACATATGCAAATTATTATCATTTATCATTCATGTTGCGCGGGTTTGAATTGAGATCCCGATTTTTCAATGTTTAATTGTGCGGCTAAAACTGAATGCAGTAATGCAGACTAAACAAACAGTCACAGAAAACACCTTTAATTATTAGCTTAAGAAAGCATCCAGGTAGGTCCCACCACAACTTTTTCCTTCATCATTATATTTTACAGGCAAGCTAAAATGCTTTCATACACGTGATTTGAATGACGCTGGAGGCGATCTCTCTGCGATTTGTAATAAATGTTGAATTAACCTACGAATTAAATAAAAGTAATTGACCCGCGGGCCACGTGCGTTCCGAACCGTGGGTTGTGATCTGTCGGATTACGGATCAACCGTAATCCGTTACACCCCTACTGTAAAGGTAGATTAGAAAGCTATGTATTTTATGCTGATATGATGGGATTTCTAAAAAGAATTGTTACAATAAGGACATTTTATTTTACAATGTAAACCAAATCAAACCTAAAAACGAGACCAAAGAATCGTCATATGAACCAAACCAACAATTTTGTGAACTGTCCCACCCTTATTAAGTACTGAAATCCGTAAAAAGTCATTTCTAACCTGCAGTGCATCTGGAAAGTATTCATATCGCTTCACTTTTTCCACATTTTTTTATGTTACAGCCAAATTCCAAAATGGATTAAATAAATTTATTTCCTCAACATTCTACACACAATACCCCATAATGACAATGTGAAAAAAGATTTATTGAAATTGTTGCAAATTTAAAAAAAATTTAAAACCTGAAAAATCACATGTACATAAGTATTGACAGCCTTTGCCGTAAAGCTCTAAATTGAGCTCAGGTACATTCTGTTTCCACTGATCATTCTTGAGAAGTTTTCAGCAGCTTAATTGGAGTTCACCTGTGGTAAATTCAGTTGATTGGACATGATTTGAACAGGCATACACCTGTCTATATAAGGTCCCAGGGTTGACAGTGCATGTCAAAGCACAAACCAAGCATGAAGACAAAAGAATTGTCTGTAGATCTTCGAGACAGGATTGTCTCGAGGCACAAGGCTGGGGAAGGTTACAGAAAAATTTCTGCTGCTCTGAAAGTTCCAATGAGCACAGTGGCCTCCATCATCCGTAATTGGAAGATGTTTGGAACCACCAGGACTCTTCCTAGAGCTGGCCGGTCATCTAAGCTGAGTGATCAGGGGAGAAGGGCCCTAGTCAGGGAGGTGATCAATAACCCGATGGTCACTCTGTCTGAGCTCCAGGGTTCTTCTGTGGAGAGAGGAGAACCTTACAGAAGGACAACCATCTGTGCAGCAATCCACCAATCAGGCCTGTATGGTAGATTGGCCAGACGGAAGCCACTTCTTAGTAAAGGGAACATAGCAGCCTGACTGGAATTTGCCAAAAGGCATCTGAAGGACTCTCAAACCATAAGAATCAAAATTCTCTGGTCTGATGATACTAAAATTGAACACTTTGGAGTGAATGCCAGGCATTGCGTTTCATCACCAGGCTAATACCATCCCTACAGTGAAGCATGGTGGTGGCAGCATCATGCTGTGGGGATGTTTTTCAGCAGCAGGAATTGGAAGACTAGTCGGGATAGAGAGAAAGATGTATGCAGCAATGTACAGAGACATCTTGAATGAAAACCTACTTCAGAGTGCTCTTGACCTCAGACTGGGGCGACGGTTCAGCAGACTGTTCTAGCAGGACAATGACCCAAACCACATAGCCAAAAAAGTCAATGGAGTGGCCTCACAAGATCTCTTGCAAACATCATTGACATTCCATGCAGCATCTTAATACAAAACATTTTGTTTTGTTCAGGTGCATATTTCAAAATATCACATTTTCAGTTATACATGTTCCTTAAAGTCACCATAAACTCAAGCTTTTAATTATCTAGTGATGCATTTCCGAGACTGAATGTTAAGAAAAAAAAATGGTGGGCACAAACATGATTAGGAAACCAATATATGTCCATGAGTGGCCCAGCCAGAGCCCAGAACTAAATCCTATTGAACATCTCTGGAGAAATCTGAAAATCTCTTCCCATCCAACCTGATAGAGCTTGAGAGGTACTGCAAAGAGGAGTGGGCAAAAAATTCCCAAAGACAGGTGTGTCAAGCTTGTGGCATCATATTCAAAAAATCTTGAGGTTGTAATTGCTGCCAAAGGTGCATCAACAAACCATTGAGCAAAGGCTGTGAATACTTATGTACATGTGATTATTATTTTTTTTGTTTAGGTTTTTTATTTTTAATTTGCAATCATTTCAAAAAATCTTTTTTCACATTGTCATTATGGGGTATTGTGTGTAGAATAGTGAGACCTCTCCTTTTGAAAAATTAACCGTCACTGGAGGCTAGTCGCGTCCAATAGTAACGCAAAAATGGCGAAACCACGCCACCAGGGGGCATTGTTACCATTATTTGTTTTTTATGATTAAATTATCTAAACATTGAGCTGATCGGTCTGAAGAAAACTGTTTAATATATATAGCCCAATAAAGCTTAAAAATAACCCAAATATTTTTCACTCAACCATTGGGTTAAATAAATAACTAGTTTCATGCTAATTTACAAATTTGCATGAAAATTTTTTTAACATTTGATTTATATATAATTTCAAAGTAAATGAACCATATCAAAGAACTACTGAAGAACTTTTTTTAGAGTGTATATCGCCCTCTGAAGGGCACTTTGAAGTGAAAACAAAAATGTCAGCCATATTGAAGTATCGTTCTAAACTGAAGTTGACATAGATCACTAATACAGATGATCCAGCTAGAGCGAGTCTCCAGTTAGTGATTCACTGATTCAGATGATCCAATCAGAGCAAGTCTCTAATTAGCAATTCACTGATTCAGATGATCCAGTAAAAATGAGTCTCCAATAAGCGATTCACTAATTCAGATGATTCAGTCGGAGCGAGTCTCCAGTTAGCGATTTCACTAATTCAGATGATCTGGCCAGAGGACATTAAAATAAAACATTTAAACTGAAAAAATTGAAAAGCAGTACTTTTACAGGAGTAATATTTTATTACAGTATCTTCACTTTTACACAATGACTAAATTTGAATACTTCTACTTCAACTAAATTCTACAATTTTAAATCAATTAAACCTTATAAAAATGTCATTATTTCATTTATTCATTAATTTATTTTCCTTTGGCTTAGTGCCTGATTTATCAGGGGTCGCCACAGCGGATCGAACCGCCATCTACTCTGGCATATGTTTTTTACACAGCGAATACCCTGACAGCAGCAACCCAGTACTGGGACTGCTGACCCATACACTCTCTCATTCACACACACTACGGCCAATTTAGTTTAACCAACTCACCTATACCGCATGTCTTTGGACTATGAGGGAAACCAGAGCACGTAGAGGAAACCCACGCGAACACGAGGAGAACATGCAAACTCCACACAGAAATGCCTCCTTGCTGTGAGGTGACAGTGCTAACAACTGAGGCACCGTGCTGCCCCATGTCATTATTTTTATGTAAATAAACAAACAAACAAACAAACAAACAAAAAAAGTACAAGAGACCTACAGCCAACAGAACTGATCCGGGAGCTACAGATTGAATTGTGTTTTCTACAGAAGTGATTTCAGAAGAGAAATGAATGTGTCTGGTTCCACCGGACCGTTTAGTCTTTGTCTAAACAGTCATATATCAAAGTCCTGCACTTCCACAGGTCTTTCTTCCACTTCCTTTGAGGAAAGCGATCCGACACGCTGCACACCACAGATCCCTGCACACAGGAGCCGATAGTGAGGCTTGTTCCCTCTAATTGGTGCTGAATGAATAGGAGAGTCTATCTTTCCTAACAGATCCAACAGGGCGGGACGCAACGCCTCGATTTCAGCTCACTCAAACACAAATCCCCTCTGAAATAAGCTAGCATGACCCTGTTTCCTTGGTGTGTGTATGTTTTTTTTAAACCTCAGACACAGAGGGAAAGGGAGGGGAAGATGAGAGAAATGGAAAGAGAAAGAGCGAGTGAGAGGTTTGATGGGGGGTGCTGAGAAAGGATGGAGGGATAACTTCAAAACCCCACATCAAAAGGAATAAATAATTGTTTCTGCTGGTTGTGTTGTTGTGATAGGGATCTGGAAGAGTCTTTGATTGCGGGCTGCTCTCCTGGAGAGGGGCTCCTTCTGTCTGCTGCTCCTGTGCTGCAGCAGGACCCGCTGATTAAACCCTGTTTGTTTTAATCTCCGCACAACCCCATGGGACCCCGGCTGACGCAGGGTAAGCTGTGGACGGAAAGTGTAATGATATTGAGATGATGAAGATGGAACATGAGAGAGACAGGCAAAGGCGTTACAGAGGAGGTCACTCATGTATTTGTGCTCACAAAACTCCTGTTTGAGATGCACAAACTCACCAAACCAGTCACTACTTTCGTTAGCATGTTAAAGGGTTGTCATATTCTTAATGTTTTTAGTCATTAAGTCATTTTTATACTCTTTAATTCTCATAAATTTTATTACTTAACATTAAAACATTTATTTTATTTTATTGCATTTGATGCACAGCTATTACAAAGTCTTCAACTAAGTCTAGAACAAATGCTTATTTATGTCTTACATTTATTTTTAGTTAAACAGCTTCATGTGACCTCACCAGTACTGTGTTTAAAGGTAATATACAGTGGTTAGTTGGTTAGTTAGTTAGTAAGTTAATTAGTTAGTTAGTTAGTAACTAGTAATTAGTTGAAATGTCTGATTTTCATTCATTCATTCATTTTCTTTTCGGCTTAGTTGCTTTATTAATCTGGGGTTGCCACAGCGGAATGAACCGCCAATTTATCCAGCATATGTTTTACGCAGCGGATGCCCTTCCAGCAGCAAACCAACACTGCGAAACACCCATACACACTTTTTCACACATACATTATAGCCAATTTAGCTTATTCAATTCATCTATACCGCATGTCTTTGGACTGTTGGGGAAACTGGAGCACCCGGAGGAAACCCATGCGAACATGGGGAGAACATGCAAACTCCACACAGAAATTCCTACTGACCCAGCCGGGGCTTGAACCAGTGACCTTCTTGCTGTGAGACGATCCCACTGCTCCACCGTGACGCCTGTCTGATTTTCATACTTTAATTTTCCCTTTTTTCACTACGTTTTCATCCTTTTTTATTTCTCTTTTAATTTTATAGTAGATTATGTAACATAGTTATACAATAAATTTAGACTGAAAGTTTTGTGCTCGCAACCTCCTACACGAACAACAAGCCAAACATATTTACCTTTATGAGCATGCGAATGCTTTACGATGACAGTTTCTAAACATAATTGAGGGGTTATTTCGCTATAGTTCAGCTCCTCCACACAGCCTCTCTCACTTTCCTCCTCATTCTCACTTTTCCGAGCTGTGTTTAAATAGGCTGCTGAAACAGATGAAAAGATGAAGCACTTCAAAGCTTCAGCATTGTTTAGAGAAAGCCTCTCGCTCCAACATTCAAGAACACACACAATCCTATACTTCAGCTGACCTTGCCATTCTGCAGCAAAAAGTCCACCGGACCTTTAAACTTGCTTATTTATTTATTGTAAAAATAACAAGCACATTCCTTCCTCCCACATTGCTATTGTAGCTTTCTTGTTCCATTGTTTTTTAAAGGTTGTTTTCTCTTTCCTCTTGTTATGTGTCTTTACTCTTTGTCTTCTGATCATTTCCACAGCTATAATGTATACAGAGCACCTTTGAGCTCCACACCTCACAGATGAGTTTGGTCTCAGTGCTTTTCTCTTCAAACTGCGTCTCTGCATAATTACTGTGCGGTACAATTCACAGTCACTTTTCAAGTTGTCAAAGCCAAAGGCACGTTTTCCATATCAAACTATTAAATTCTAACCGAGGACACGATCCAATGGGAGATACAGCACAATGAGAAATGTAATATTTGGACACTTGATATGTTAGTCACACTTATATAATGTATGAATGACATTGCATTAGATGACAAAATACTGTATAATATATCTGTATACTATAATATATACTGTATTATACGGTAAATGATACTGTATATGAGGTGACCTGCATTTTAAAAAAAAGTTCCTGGACTTTTAAAAATCATGCATATTAATAAAATCCTAAAACTCCACGCAGTGTTGTAAAGGACATACTAGTTCATGGTGCTTTTGAATGTTAATATTACAATTTGGAGCCTTTGCAGTCAGGAAAAATATAACTGCGGATGTTTTAAGAAATTTTGTATGTATTTATGA
>CAIGQW010053631.1:7214319-7225828 GCA_903798125.1 Danio choprae
TCAGTGAAAATCATCATTTTAAAGTTCAACAGACACATTCAATATAGCAACTCTGATATGCTTTATTTTATACTTTTTATTTTTCTATATCTCTCATTCCCTGTTCCCTCTATCTTGGTCTCTGTGTCACAGTCTCTCTCTCTCTCTCTCTCTCTCTCTCTCTCTCTCTCTCTCTCTCTCTCTCTCTCTCTCTCTCTCTCTCTCTCTCTCTCTCTCTCTCTCTGGCAGAAGAGTTATTTACATCTCTGCTGCTTTCATCTGGTATTCCCTTTGTGTCATTGTTGTGTACCCGCAAACTCTCTAAAGTCACATCTTAGAAGTCTTCACTGGCTTAACAAAGACGCCATTTCTGATTTCACCGTACTGATTTTTGTCTGTCTGTCGTCCCTCATATCTCGCGTCATCTCGAATGCATCCTGATGGCAGTGGGGATGATTATAGGCAGCGTTATGAGGAAGGGCAGAGCTCCAGGTCTGGTTCTGGTCCAGGCCTGGGCGACTCTCGGGGGACATCTAGATATAATATATTATAGCAAGGCACTTCAGAGGAAGTCGCAGACGCCTGCTTGCTGTAGCTAAGCCTTTGAAGCTGCTTGAAGTAGAAGAGCGCCATTGTCCTCAAAACCCTGTAGGCATGTTGCAAGAGAGACAGAGGGAGAGAGAGAGAGAGAGAGACAGAGAGCTTGAAAGAAAGAGTTCAAGAAAAAAAAAGAGATGGAGACTTTGGGAAGGCACTGTAAATGTCATCCCCATGTTGACGCAACACAATATTCAATGGCCACTCGTGTCTCACTTTGTCCCTTTTGTCCTCTCTGAAGTGCATACAGATATAGTGTTTAAAGCTGTGTGTGTGTAGATGTGTGTGAGTGTGTGTGTCCGGCATGCACCTGTTCTGTTCTGACTTAGACTGCTCTGCCATGGAAGACGGATTAAAACCCTTTACCAGAGCAGTGTAACAGAGGCTGGTAAGCTTCTGTAAAAGTGCCTTGTAATGACACTGGATTATTCATAACTGTTTTTAGCAGCTTTGCAGGAAGACAAAAGACAACTGTGAGGAAAGAGAGATTTATTTGAAAAAGAAGAACAGTGCTTCATCCATTTTATGGGCACCCCCCCAAAAAAAAAGAAAAGACGTTTTCTTTTCTTTTCCTTTTTTTGGTGCCCATAAAGGCTCAGTAAACAAAAATAGTAAAGACTAAAAGTATGTTATATTATGTTATGTTATGTTATATTATGTTATGTTATGTTATGTTATATATTTTGCATAAGGGGTGGCACGGTGGCTCAGTGGTTAGCACTGTCGCCTCACAGCAAGAAGGTCACTGGTCGAGTCCCGGCTGGGCCAGTTGGCATCTCTGTGTGGAGTATGCATGTTCTCCCCATATTCGTGTGGGTTTCCTCTGGGTGCTTCGGATTCCTTTACTGTCCAAAGATATGCAGTATAGGTGAATTGGGTAAACAAAATTGGCCATAGTGTATGAGTGAATGTGAGAGTATATGGGTGTTTCCCAGTACTGGGTTGCGGCTGGAAGGGCATCCGCTGCGTAAAACAAGCCGGAATAGTTGGCGGTTCATTCCGCTGTGGCGACCCCTGATAAATAAGGGACTAAGCCGAAGGAAAATGAATGAAATATTTAGCATAATTTTATAATTAATGACAAAATGTATTAGATTTGTAAGGTAAGATTAATTTTTACAATATTTATAATATTGGGTTTATTGAAGAAAATATTTACCCCAGAATGTTAATAATGAATAATCAAATGAGAGAAATTTGAGGGATAATAAAATGTGTATTTTAGTTAGTTATTGCATCCATGTCTATTTGTATTTACCACATTTAAATGTAGTAACGTCAATAAACATTAGAACCAACAACAATTAAATGAATAAATAATTGAATCAGTTAATGAAAAGAGTGAATGAACTATAATTCTGAGGCATTATGAAAAAAATAAATTCTGAAAAAAATAAAATAAACGACCCCAAGTTGTTTCAAGAACATTTACACACTTCCTCAGAAACATTTTGGACCAGATCAAATTTCTTCCATCTAATGGTATAACATTTTTCAACACACATGAATATGTTAACATCTAATTGAGGGTTTGATGACCCTCAAAATTTAATTGAGGGTTTCATGACCCTTTAACACTCTCACCACTGGCCTTGCTCCTCTCCCACAACTCTTGCCTAAATCCAGCCAAAGTTCTGTCACTCAGAGCACACACAAAAAACAAAGTGTGGAATAATAAGACCGAATGTGATTGTTGGTGGAGAACCATTGCTGTAACCTATACTGTATGCTGGTTTAAATGCCTGGCACGAAGTGTTCTTGCAAGTGTGTGTATATCTATTCTATACCTTTGACGTAGGCCTACTGCCAGTCTCTGTTCAGGATCAAATTTATGTATAGTGGCTGCAGTATTGCAAGCAGAGTATCAAAATGCAGTTTGCAGCTCTTTGGTAGTGAACTATCCTTTTTGATAGATTGAATGAACATAATATTTCCTCTTTTTTTGCTGTTCTGAAGAAGAGAGAGGAGAACAAAAGCATCGCTGCTTGACTTGACTTTGAATTGTTTTGCGCTTTGTTTCACAACGGATTATTTAAAGCACATCGGACTCAGTGTGCAAGGTTTCTTTGCGTGAAGAATTTTTTGAATACAAATTATGAAAAAATGCATACGAATATTTCAGACATCAAATCTGCGAATATGATGTGCAAATACCTTAAAGGTTTGTGTTATTGACTATTTCATACCTTTATTTACATGACAGCAAATTTTGGAGAACTTGAAAGTACTGATTTTTGAAAAAAGCTACAAAAATATTTTGGTCCTCACTGTGTAGACTACAACCTTGACTTTGTGAAATGGTGACATAATGCGCATATGTTGTATTACATATTTAATCTATAGTCATGCGTAAGAACTTGGCAACCAAAACAACAATGTCATAATGCATGTGGGCAGACAGGTAGTGATTGTTTATGCGACATTGCCAGTTGTTTTCGCAAGTCCTTGTGAATGGGGATCATATGACAGTGTAGTCTGCACACAAAACCTAAAAAAACAAGCAAACAGAAAAGGAAAAACATTAGTTTGTAATACATTGTGGTTGTACAAATTTAACCTAAGGCTGTGTGTCCAAAAAATAATAAATAAATAAAAAATGAGGGAACTGAAAATGGCAGCATTCTTTTAAGATCCGATAATATAAGTAATTGACATATCTTTTGTGGTGCAGTACTCTTATTTTATTTCTCCTACTTTTTTTCTCTTCTCTGATGTCACTATTGCCCATTGAAAACAATCAAAAAAATGTGCTTGCCTGAGGGAAAATCATTTTGGTGTACACATGGCCCAAGGGTTGATTCGTGTTGGACATTTTTCTATCCCACTTCACTACTTCCACATAGTTTTTCTATGTAAACACACATTAGATGGATGTGTTTGACCATTGTGTATTTTGAGCATGACATGTCATTGTTAAAATTGTAAAAACACATCACTTGAGGTCTTGCTTTTTGACCCCATTTCAATGGCTGCATGCTTTTTAAAGAAACGTTTTTTTTTATGTGAATGGCCTCTAGTTTGAATATACAGCTATAAATCTTCAAAAAATGGTTTTGATTGTCAGTTTGAAAAGTTACAAAATGCATGAACTGTTTTTAAACATATTTTTGTTCACGATTACCCTCTATTACCAGCAGTGGGTTTCTTATAGGTATTTTAAAAACCAAATGGCCATCAGTCCACTCTAAGGCAAACAGCCTGGTTCTGCCCAAAAACTCACAATATATAATATGGGTTAAAAATAATATAAAGCTGAGAAAACAATAATATATTGTCCATTTTTGGGGAACACTAATGCTTTAATCCATCCTAATATGTCCCATGTGTGTATGTGTTTGCAAAGGTATCAGATGTCTGACCACACACACGTTGGCACTGTGAGAGACCTGTTTAAACATCTTTAACTAGGAATGCAGTTATTGAGCAGAGCACAGCATCTGCCTCATGCCACATTAAACATTCTCAGCCGGTAACCTGCTTTTTCATTTATTAGACTTTGAAAACCAGATTTCAAATGAATCAGCACACAGTTACTTGATTTTAACAATTGATTGCTCCTTTAAATTTAGCACAATGAAATATTGCATTTTTTTAACTGCTCATATCAGTATTTAAATTTTTATCCTTTTTAATTACTGAATCATTACGTTATTAGGGGTCTTTAATCTGCAGTTATATAATGAAATCTCTTCTCAGTGTGATGAAACTAATATTATAACTCTATTCCCTGAATGTACTTTATAAATATTCAATTATTCATCCACACAAACTCATTCACACTCATACACTAGCTTACGTGTATGAGTGTGTCCTTTTAAGGGGCAATTTAGCTTACTCTATTCACCTATACTGCATGTCTTTGGACTTGTGGGGGAAACCGGAGCACCCGGAGGAAACCCACGCAAACACGTAGAGAACATGCAAACTGACCCAGCCGGGGCTCGAACCAGCGACTTTCTTGCTGTCAGGCGATTGTGCTACCCACTGTGCCACCGTGCTGCCAAATATTCAATTATTGAATCATATAATGACTTTCACTGTATGAACCAAAAATCAGAGACCTCTCCCAAATAATATTGTTTAATGTGTGTGTGCATGTGTGTCGATTGAGCACACATTCATAAAGCTGCTTTTTGTTATGTCTTTGTCTTTTTGATGCTTTTCTTTTTTTAACATTAGAGGATTTAAAATTTCTTAGCCAAATTTAATGTGCAATTATACTGAGATCGCTTTTAGTAATAAATTGCCACATCATGTAATTAATTGACATAAAATTGGTCAATTTGAAAATGGAGAGAGGCTGGTGGAGTGAATGTAACTGAGTGCAGTGATCTCGAATCAGACCAAGGTGTTTCAGATCTGGATAGATTAAATGAGACAAAAGACAAAAAAAAAGACAAGCACTGGAAACATTATTTAAGAATTTGTGCATTAACTGCCAAAAAGTCTGCAAATATAAATATTAAATATAAAGTCTGTATGTTCTGTGCATTTATGTAAATAAATATATGAGGACATGAACTTTTATCTCCAGAACTGATCAGACCATTCATTCATTCATTTATTCATCCTTTGGCTTTAGTCCCTTATTTATCAGGGGTTGACACATCTAAATGAACCGCCAACTACTCTGGCATGTTTTACACAGCAGATGCCCTTCAAGCCGCAACCCAGTACTGGGAAATACCCACACTCTCTCGCATTCTCACACACACACACACACACTCATACACTACTGCCAATTTAGTTTATTCAATTCACCTATAGCACATGTCTTTGGACTGTCGGGGAAAACGGAGCACCCGGAGGAAACCCACACAAACACAGGGTTAACATGTAAACTCCACACAGAAATGACAACTGGCCCAGCTGGGACTTGAACCAGCGACCTACTTGCTGTGAGGCGACAGTGCTAACCACTGAGCCACTGTGCCGCCCACCTGATCAGACCATACATTTAATTAATATCAATAAAGTTGGTATATGATCTTCCAGTTCACACAGAAGTTCATTCATTTATTAATTTTCCTTCGGTTTAGTCCCTTTATTCATCAGGGGTCGCCACAGCGGAATGAACCACCAACTTTTCCAGCATATGTTTAGGCGACGGTGCTAACCACTGAGTCACCACACACAGAAGTTAACCTTTATTAATATATTGAATAAGTTTTCTCTCTTTTTTGTTTTTATGAAATCTGGGAGATTTATATCAATTGGACAGATTTAACCAAAACGTTGACAATTCAAAGTGTTCATAAAATCTTTCTAAATGTAATCCATATGAATTGAGTCATCCTCTGAAGAACTGTAGTAGTATGAAAAGATTTAATTTAAGCTTTTAAGCTTTTATTTAATATATAAACATTGATGCATGGTTGAAGCCTATAAATCAAAGTGCAACAGAATTTGCAAGGATCTATCCTCAGTGGTTCTTGCAGAAACTCAAATGTGCTGGTATAACTGTGCATCACGCAAGAGATCCCTGTTAACATATTTGACTTGCTCAATGTATAACCTGTTTATTTGTATTTAAATTCTTTATTTAATTTGGATAAAGCAGTCATGTCCCATCAGGTCACCACTCATTCCTATGGATTATATATGCAGTTTTTAAAAATGTCTCTTTACATTGAACATAATACCTGATATAATTTAGTTCCTCATTTAACAAAATTTATTAAATTTTTTTTTACTCAAGTAAAGTATTATTGCTTGCCAAAACATGTTGTGAAAGTAGAGTAAAAGTAGCTGTTATAAATAGTACTCAAAGTATGAGTAAAAAGTAGTAGTAGTGAGTATTACACTGTGAATATGCTGTGAAAGTAACCTAAGGGGCAAATATGTAGCTATGACAATCTCAATATTATTCACTTTATACTTTAAACCCTCACTAACAAGCTACAAGTGCCCAGCAGTTGGCGCCGCAAACCAAGCTCATTCAGCACTGATTGTGCATGTATTTAAAAAAGCGTATCATTCTCTGTTCGTGGTTGCTAGGCAACCATCAACCGTTTTTCCCTCAGAGGATGACAAAACTTTGCTGTAGCACTGCAGTGTTTGGGTGTTCTGTGTTTGTCGGAGATAATTAGTCTACTGAAATTTGTATATTCCAAACTGAAACTGATCGGTCAGTGACTGGTGGTGCGCTCCCGGCATTCATTTAATTGTGTGCACCTGGAAGGTGCGAGCGCGTCACGCCACTTGCGTGTGCAAGCCGCGCACCTCCATTGGAAATAACGAACCTGCGCGAACTCTAGAAAAGACGCAATATGCGAACGGCCCCTAAAAGGCCGCCATCATTTGCGATCTCCAACAGTTAATCTTCTTGCACAGACATGGTGGATTCACCAGATTTGTTGACAAATGGATCTATCCCTTGGCACTTTGCAGTTTCTTCACTGGGCCTTTTCCCCTAAGCAAAAAAACATTCCGAAGACGTCTGTTTCTTATTCATTTTGCTGTTTGTGGGTTAAATTTGGGCACTCAAATGACCGAAATGCAAGCGAGAAAATGCAGTCATTTTTCAAAATAAAAGATCGTTCAGACTCAGATAATAAATAAAACAGAAATAAATAATAATTTCTTGTGCGGCCTGGTACCAATTGGCCCGGTGGTTGAGGACCACTGCTGTAGTGCATTTAGTTATTGTTTAAGGTCATTTGGCAGTTTCAGTCATCAGTAGACATGCTTCATCTTCTCATCAGTGTCATGCAGTCTTAAAAATCTTTGAGTGTAACAATTTTGCATCTTCTTGACATTTGTAATGCTTCCACACTGTCTTGAGGTCAGTTTGACTGATGCAATTGTTCTATGCGTGATTTGATTGGTTGGGAATTATGGGACTGATTATACTACTTGGCCAATCACCATAGACAAGAAAAAGTTAAGCAGTGACTGCAGATTGAAATAAAGCAGTACTCAAGTGAAGTTAAAAGTACACATTTTTAAAATTACTTAGTAATGTACAACTCCTGAGCAGAACTACTCAATTACAGATATTTGAGTATTTGTAATTAATTACTTTACATTAGTAAAGTAACATTACATTAGATTCTTTAGATTGATTGATTTGACGTTGGCAAATCCCTCAAAATCAAAAGGGAATATTCGCCTTACTGTGCTAAATGTTTTGGCTTAGCATAAAAGCTCGCCATGGGCTAATTAGCTGAGCTGTCATTTGCACAGCTGGGCCTGTAAACGGTATCAATATGACTTCAGACTGCTTTAGCCATTAGCCACCTGCAAGCACCGGCTGAGTCCCCAAACCACTGCTCTGCTCTGCTCTGCTCTCCTCTCCATGTACCTCGTGATTTCAGCTTGCTGCTTGATGTTTGTTTTTCTCTTATTTGATTTGATTTTGTTTGATGCTTGTTTTGATGATAAAAGATCGGCAAGAGCTGACCAATTAGCCGTCTCAAACTCACCGGGTGGTTGAGAGCATCCTAAAGCACCCCAGCTGTTTTTAAAGAGGTCTTTGGAAGGGGGGAAAAATAATTGCGAAAATGGTGTCCTGTACAAAGAGAGGAGAAAAAGAAGATGAAGTTCATAGAATGTTTTTTGATTAAGTCTTAAAAGAAAGCAGATTCGCAGTCCTTTTTGTCCTCCCTTTGACACAAGTCAAACAACAAGGCTTCAGTGCATGCAGGCCTCTCATCACAAGCCAAAATAATTAACATTATACAAATCCCCCCTCTGCTCTGACAGTTGTAATGGGCCGCGTCTATGAAGAAACTGTGCCAGGCTTTCTCTCTGCTGGTCGGACAGAGCAGTCGCTACTGGACAATCTGCTCTTTCATCTCTCAGAGGCTGTGAAGAAACCGACAAAGTCTTATTTTGGCTTTAAAAACTGCAAAGGCAATGTTTTTCGTTTGAGTTGCCCTTTAATACTTTTTCCTAACCTTTTGATCTAAATCTTCTTAACTTTAAATTAAGTTCTGGGGCCTGTTGTCCTATCACTGTTCATCATAGAAAGAAAGCAGAGATTCAGACTCAGGGTTCGGACCAGGATTCAGACTAGAGGTTGCTTAAAGGAATTAAAAATATGTCACTTTTACAAAACTCCATAACTTCGGTCTAGGGCTGGGTGATTAACTGAAGGTGATTTTCATGCGCATTTCATCAGTAAAGCAAGTTTTAGAAAATCTTTAGCATGGAGCAGCATTTACTATAGAGTCGTAGTTCACTGATAGCCTATGCAAAATCAAATCCAAAATTACAATTAAATGGGAGCTGTTTTGTGTAGGGCTGGGTAATTAACTGAAATGAATTCATAAATGTGATTGAGCAAAGCTGTGATTGTCATGCACATCTTTGTCAGTGAAGCATGGTTGTCTGATCAGCAGTACAAAGAAGAAACCCGCTTTTGTCCACTTTTGACCACTTTCCTGATGAGGAACGTTATGTATAGGATTTTTCTGATCTTTTGGTCTAATGTTGTGAAATACACTTGCATAATTTACATACAGTACAGTCTAAAAAGAACTTTAATTGTCGGCACCAATAGCCTAGTAAAGTCCGCCAACATATAGCACTGAGGTGCTCATGACGACCTGAGTTTGATTACTGGCTTAAGATTTCCCCTCTCTCTGCTCTCCACATTTTCCTGTGTAATCTTCACTGTCCTGTTCAATCAAATGTGAACCCCCCCTAAAAAATAATTATATCATTTTATTTTTTATTTTTTTACTTTGATGTACGTATTTTGGTGAACGCTTTTACAAAACAGTAATATTTACTATAAAAATATATTAGAAAAAAACGAAGGTAAATAAATTATATATTATTTCCAATGAGTTCCTCATAAATCCAGCATTTATAGTTTTGGCACACACATTGTGTAAATATAAGCCTGTTTACAAATGCAAGAACATCAAAAGTCATTGAGACTTTTTATGAATAAATTGCATATCACTGCCTGAGCGCTTACTCCATTAAAGCATTCCAGTCTGTTTTTAACTACCTCTGGAAAGGGTTGAAAGTTTACAAGCCGATACCATTTTAGACCCTGTTTACACCCGTATTTCGCATTATCTGCTTTGGTCGGATTGATGAAACCCTTACTAAATGTAAACTGCATGGGCCTTAATTGTCATCAGTAGCATGTATTTATACATCAGTCAGTATGTGTAAGACTGAGGGAGGTGTTTGCTAGGTTTGTATATTTGCACAATTGTTAACTGTCTTGGCGGTATTGCTAATGACCCACTAGAAGAATGTTGTCTTTCTTCTTCTTATGTAGGTATGTGTTTGTTGTGGTCCTGATGAAATTAGCGCTAAAGTGCTATGGTGAGGTAACTGTTAGCACAGTGACTTCAAATGCATGCTATTCCTTTCAGCGCTCTGATTGAGGTCACAGGCTAAGCATGTCATTCCTCACATCAGAAGTAATTCTGGCTGTTCAAGATTCTGTATCCGTGGTGTGATTTTACATTTACATTTAGTCGTTTAGCAGACGCTTTTGTCCAATACGACTTACAATTGAGGAGGCATTCAGAGATTCAACAAGAATTGGCAATACACACAAGAAGAGCTAGTTATACAAAGAAACATGTTTGTGCTCAGATAATTTAATGCTAGAGTAAGAGTGCTTTTTCTTTAGAGTGAGGGAAGGAGAGAGAAAGTGCTTCTACAGTTTGTCTTGGTTTTATTCACTGGGGTTAAGGTGCTCTCAGAAGAGATGGGTTTTTAGTTGTCGTTTTGAGACATAATCTGTCTATGAAGCACAATGCCTATGTGTTTCTCTTTCCATGTGATTAGATTAGGTCTAAAACTTTTAAAATGCTTTGATATAGGTAAAGGTTAAGAAGACACTGGTGTCTGAGTAACTGAATGATGACAACAGAATATTTGATGATAGACTTTCTGACACTTGTCTTAGGTCTTTGACAAAATGGTTTAGGCCTTCCGGAAAATAATTTATGAAGCTATTCAAGCTAAACCGAGTAATCAATCGATCAATCAATCATTATTTTATATGCTTAAATTTTATACTTTGAATTTGTGGCATGGTTTTTTTGGTGCCAGATGGGCTGGTCTTAGTATTTCAGAAACTGATGATATAATAGGATTTTTACGCACAGGCTTCTCTGGGGTATACAGAGAATTGTCTGAAAAAGAGAAACTATCCATTGAACAGCAGTTATGTGGGTGAAAATATCTTTTTGATGTCTAAGGTCAGAGGAAAACGACCAGACTAGAGCTGATAAAGGCAACTGTAGCACAAAATTACTTGTTACATCCAAGTTCTGTGGTAGAGAATCAACGTGTTCTCACGTTGTGAGACGTGTTCTTTCAGCTCAGCTGAAAAAATGGACACTATGGTTTGCACAGGCTCACCTATATAGGACAATAGTAGAAAGGAAAAAGGTTGCCTGCTGATGGGATTTTAATTTCTGATATGACATTTGGATGGTAGGCTCAGAAATTCATGTAAACAGAATGAAAGTAAGTTTATGGTACAGGCTGAGATTTTCTTGGCACACTGTGGGCCATTTTGTACCAATTATGATCATTGTTTATATGCCACAATGTGCATGAGTATTGTTGATGGCCATGTCCATTAAATTATTACCAGTTTACTATCTCATGAAAGCTGCATCCTCATGTCACAGAAGAGCAAAATCTAGATCTCAATCCAATCACCTTTGGGATGTACAGCCAAACTCTAATATTCATTTGGATGGCCTCTGTGTTGTATGATCGTAACACTATCTCTTTGGCATTGGTGCTTATAATTAAAGTTTGGAGTAGCCGTTTCATAGATGCTGACAAGTTCTTCATAGTCAGTTTTTGTTAAAGCAAGGCCTTCAGTGTGAATACTGAAGTTTTATATCAGTCTCCTTAGTCTTCTATAGGGTCTATCATTAATTTAAAGTTTTCATCCACTGTTCTTCTTCTTCTTCTTCTTCTTCTTCTTCTTCTTCTTCTTCTTCTT
>CAIGQW010053631.1:7238994-7251131 GCA_903798125.1 Danio choprae
ACGAAAACAATAGCACATGACATGATGACACAGACGAACACTGACAAATGTCAACAACAACAAAAACAAAAACATAATAAGTGTAGTGAAATACAAGGAAGTCAGTTTACAGTTATTCACTGTACATTAAGAAAACTTACTGTTAACCAGGTTACAGATGTTTACTATAGCATTTTTACAGTTTTCTTTTTACCTTAAAAGTCATTTTTAGAGTGAGAATATTGTTTCATTTACACCAAAACAGAGCCCCAGTGTTTTCAAACTAAAACAGTGTTTTCAGGACGCTCTGTTTTGCTAGTTTACTGTGGAAGCCTTGAAATACTCTAGCAATACTTATGCATATCAAAACGAAACTGCACAAGTGGAAACATAGCCTAAAGAACTGTTGAATGTACAATGTAAAGGTTTCTTCAACCAACCAGTGATGGCAATAAAGAATCTTCACTGGTCACACTTTAATTTGGAGACCATTCAAAATATTACCAAGGGGTAGGATTAAACGATCTAAAATATTGTCATGCAGAATAAGGCATTCATTTGTACAAATAAACAATCAAAATAATATGCCAACAAGTGACCTTGTACATCTAAACATTCTATTTTATTTTTTTAGGAAATTAGAATTTATTGTAGCTGTCAAAAAGTTTATATTATAAAAGATGTACTGCTATAGGCTAATTAAGACAATGTTTGCAGAAGAGCAAATGCTAAACTAGACCAAGACACTCTTCTCCTCTCCTCAGATTCATCAAAGATTAACATATTCAGACAATTCCAGATTTGCTTACAGCTTGTATCAGCAAAAACCAAGCTTTTTGATTTAAAAGTCTATGGTCAGGCTTAACTAAAAGACACACTTCATTCCGTAAAGAGGTGATGTGGAGGTAATAGGTTTTGCTGACACTTTGAGGATTCAGTGAAGATTTGTAGAGATTTACTTATTATTAATATTAAGTTATTTTGTCAGAATAGATTTATAAATGGTATTGAAATTAAATGATGCTATCCGCCTTCATCAGTACTTCTACATATACTATTTAATTCAAATTGGCATACTACTTTTATGTTCACACAGATAATACTGTTAGAATTTGTTTTCGGTGGTTCAGAACAAATGCATCATAACTGTAAAAGAGAGTACCATTTAAAACACAATGAAATGCAGTTTTGTTGAAGGCTGAGTTTTACAGTGAGCAGTAAATCTCTCCATCACTGTCTGAAGTGTTCATTGAGACACAGTAACACTTGCTTGGTTATTCATTATGAAGTAGATCTATCTGTTGTCCATTGAAGAACAAAACGTACTGAATTAATGATTCTCTTAGGCCATGAAACAGCTGGTTCACTAGGCCTTTGCTTCCTCTTATGCTCACACATCTGTCGTTCACAACCTTTCCCTCTTTTCATTGTCTCCTCTGTGTCTCTGTGCCTCTCGTCTTCTCTTCTTTCACTGTCACGAGAAACGATTCAAATTCCTAGTGTTTCTCTATAATAACATATTAAAATAACTATTTTTTTTGTATTTATTGTAAAAATCTCAGGCTGGATATATCACTTATGCATTCAAATAAACATTTGTATGGTTAGTCAAAATCTCTGGAGATCTATAAATTCAATACATATGATATTTAATGCCTATCCATGTCATTCGTAAAATTTAAATAGATTTCAAACATTATAGAAGTACTGTACACAGGCTGTGCTTGAAAATGTAATCAAAGGATATTTTGCATGCATTTTCTAAACACATATCTCAATATAGTTGGATGAAGCCATGACCCCTTCAAATGATTACATTTGATATGTAAATTATTTTTATATATGTAAGCTTGAACATGAACAATAGTGATCATTTATGTCATGATTTGATGCCATACATTCAACATGCTGAGAATTGTGCTTTATGTTTGTGTTATTATTAATGATTCATTGAAGATGATAACATGCATGTAACATGCATGGGTAAAATACATAAAAATAAATGTGTACGTATTATTATTTTTCTGTATTTATAGCTGAACAAGCTTGTGTCAAATGACGCTGTAAAAAAATGAGAATTTTTTTTTTATTAATGGGCCTGACAAAAGCAGATACAAAACCAAATAATGATTGCTTTATGTACTAAACCACAGCAGCAAAGTGAGTGGCCCTTTAACATTATGTAGTAGGTTAAAATTAGAAACTTCCTCTAGTCGCTGTTGTTGTTGCCTTGTGTAAATTCCTGCCAGCTTTTAGCCCAGTGCCAAATGTTCCATTCAGATTTTCCAAAAACAATGTTACATATAGCTGTATTCTACACTATTGCAAGATGTGTTAAATGTGTCTGCGGACATTTATTTGAAATGGGAAAAAAATTATTAAGAAGCAATAAAATGATTGAAAGTGACAATAAAGAATTTATATAAAAAAATGATATTGCAAAAGATTTCTATTTTAAATCAATGCTGTGTTTTTGACTGCTAAAAATGTAGAATCTTTCAAATGTATCAGCAAAAAGTTTTTCTTGAGATCAACATATTAACTTCTTGAACGATTTGTCATCAGAGGAATAAATAATGTTAGAAAATATACTCAAATATTTGAATAAATCATTAATTCATTTTTTTTTGGCTTAGTCCCTTTATTAATCTGGGGTCGCCACAGCGGAATGAACCACTAACTTATCCAGCATATGTTTTATGCAGTGGATGCCCTTCCACCTGCAACCCATCACTGGGAAACACCCATACACTCTCATTCACACACATACACTATGGAAAATTTAGCCTACCCAGTTCACCTACCGCATATGGACTTTGGACTTGTGGGGAAAACTGGAGCACCCGGAGGAAACCCACACAAACATGGGGAGAACATGCAAACTCCACACAGAAATGCCAACTGACCCAGCCAATGCTCGAACCAGTGACCTTCTTGCTGTGAGGCGACATCGCTACCCACTGTGCCACCTCGCCGTCTATTTGAATAATATTTCAGAATATTACAGTTTTCTTCAAAATTTCTCTCAAAAATTGAGTTCACTTTATTAATTACTCACCCTTCGGGACACAAGTTAAGATATTTAAGATTCTCTTATCCTTCAATAGAATAACAGTAAAGTTAAGCACTCACTCACTATCCTTCGGCTTAGTCCCTGATTTATCAGGGGTTGCCACAGCAGAATGAACCGCCTAAAGTTAAACAGTGTTTGCTTTTTCATTGTGCTATGGCTCATATTTTAAGTAAAAAAATTGGTATATTGTTGTAAAATGTAAATGTGCACAGGTTGGTCAGAGTATGTTTTTTTTACTTATTATTATATAATACTATATAAGCACAATCGTCTCACTGCAAGAAGGTCGCTGGTTCGAGTCCCAGCTGGGTCAGTTGGCATTTCTGTGTGGAGTTTGCATGTTCTCCCCGTGTTCGCGTGGGTTTCCTCTGGGTGCTCCGGTTTCCCCCACAAGTCCAAAAACATGCGCTATAGGTGAATTGGGTAAGCTAAATTGTCCGTAGTGTATGTGTGCAAATGAGAGTGTATGGATGTTTCCCAATGAGAGGTTGCAGCTGGAGGGCATCCGCTGGTAAGTTGGCGGTTCATTTCGCTGTGGCGACCCCAGATTAATAAAGAGACTAAGCCGAAAATAAAATAAATGAATGAATAAATGAATTATTATTAATTATTGCTGCTATGCTATTAGAAGTAGAAGAGCTGAATGTGCCCATGTATTTAGTCAAACAGGGCTGACCCAGCCTGCCCAGTGCGTGAGACTGCAGCCTGTTTTTCTTCCTCAAGGTCTTCTGAACACACACACAAGGCCATGACAGTAGAGCATGTCCACGCTCACACGCTCAAATAGTCAAGTGCTTTTTGAAAAGGGAAGGTGAGTCCGCACGCAAGCAAAGAACACACACATCTGCTGGATGTGTCAGGCGGTGCAGGGATTCTGGCTAGAGGTGAGAGATCCTGCGTTGCATTTTGATTAAATCCTAGAGGAAATTGTAACTTCCTTTTGCAAAGGACAAGGTCTCAGATCAGCACGCATGCAAAAGTAAACATATGCAACAGCGTCATATACCCTTCAGCTTTAACAAGGCTGTAGAAAGACAGAAGAGAAAAGAGTCAGAACTTACTTTAAGTGCAGAATGAGAATATGGAAAAGTGAAGCTGGTGTATATCAATGCAACATTCAACATTCTGTGCTCGTAAATATTTGTTTTCCCAGAATTTTTCCTACACAGCTGTACTTTTTTCATGTCTCTCCTGGTACTCCATAATTGTATATTTAAAAAGTTATATATGTTCAACTCCAATCTTTTTTGTCCATTTATTAGTTTTTGGTAAATAGTTTGCATGAAAAGTTGTTTAACTAACAAATTGTATGGGCCAAAACAAATATTTTTATAATAATTACTCAAAGATATTAAGATGTTTTAATTAATTGAAGCTGACAGTTAAAGTTGAACCTGACAGCTAGTAAAATTGCTTTAAATTTAAATACTACTTTCCCTCAGAATACTTTCTGCTATATGAATATATGAGCATATTAGAAACACTTAACAAGAATATATAAAATACAAATGCAAAGCTTTCTGTTTTCAGAAAAAAGTAACTACCATTTGCCTATTGCAGTACAACAAATCTCTTTCACAAAGAGTCAATCAGGTTGTTGACTGTGGTTTGTGAAATGTTGGTCCAAACCTCTTCAATGAGCATTCTAAACATGCTTAATAGGTGACATGTCGAGTGAGTGTGCTGGCCATGCAAGAACTGGGATGTTTTCATCTTCCATGAATTGTGTACTGTAGTGATACCGCTTTTATGAAATAATTTGACCTGCCCCAGCCTGCCCCGCACCACTGTATCTATTTTTCCAACCCACCCCGCCCTACCCTGCCCTGCACCCATGAACATTAAATGGACATACAGTATAGACAGTCTAATGCAAATGAAAAAAGCCTTTATTTAAGCCTAAAAGTGCTTGGAAACACCACACTGTAAACTGGCAACAACAAGAAAGTGCCCATTTTGTGGCTCTCATATTTGTATATGTTTTCACACGAGTTGCACTTCACGCAGCCGATACTGCTGTTGTTTCCTGCTGCAACTCTTTTTGAAGGCCGGTTCCAAACCATGTTCCAAACATTTTGTGGCTGGCAGCAGAAGCTGCTTGGTGCTTTCGTGACGTGTTACGTGATGCCAAAGGTTTGAGGACGTCATGAAAGTTACTTTGCTATGTTAACCTTATCGAAGAACTTAATAAAATATGAAAATAGATATTCCCAAACATGATTATAGGCTATAGAGAATTGCATGCAGCATAAATAGACTTTTTTATGTTGTTGATCTGCCCCACAAATAAAGTGACAATTTCTTTACCCACCCCAACCCGTGGGGTCTGTGGGTTATAAGACGACCTGAGCATCACTAGTGTACGGATCCTTACAACATGGGGCTGTGCAATATTATGCTGCAAAATAAGGGGATGCTTGTGAATGAATGGCACAACAATGGCCCTAATGGTCTTGTTACGTTTCTCTGTGCTTTCAAAATGCAATGAATAACATGCAACTGTGTTCATTGTCCATAACATATGCCTGCCCATAAGATAACGCTGACATCAACAAACTGCTCACCCATACAATGCCATACAAACCGTCTGCCTTCTGCCCTGTACAGTGAAAACTGGGATTCATCAATGAACACCTCTCCAAAGTGCCAGATGCCATCCAATTTGAGCATTTGTCCACTCAAGTCAGTTACGACAACAAGCTGTGGTCAGGCCGAGACCCTGATATGGACAGCGAGCATGTTGATGTAGAGTTTTCCTGATACAGTTTCTGTACTTGGACGTACTCACAAATTCTGTGAAATACCTTTGGAGATGGCTTATGGTAGAGGAAGGAACCTTCAATTTATGGGCAACAGTTCTGATGGACATTCGTGGATTCATCATGCCACTTGCACTTAGTGAATTGTTATATTTTACTCCTGTACACTAATCACCTACCTATTACTTAGTCACTTGTCATGTTTTCCAATTTGAGTCCATTTCCTGGTAACTTGAAGCTGCAGTATGTCACTTTTTGTGCTCTAGTTAATAAATAAAACTGCATGGTTCTTGAGGTAGAACATTCTAGTCAGAGCTTCTCTCTGTTGATGGATAATGGATATGAAGATTCACACAGGTACTGGGCTACTCCGCAGCAGAGATCAAGCTGATAGCTCAAAACATTAAACATTTAATGTTTTTAATATTTGTTTGAAAAGACTTACAGTATATTAATCAGGCTTTAATCTTTTCAGTCTGCTATATCACAGCCTTATTCTATGTTGCACCAACATGTTGGAAAATGTATTTTTAAGCACATTTAACAGTGTTGCTTGTAGTGGCTGTACACCTACAGAAATAGTCTTTCTGTTTTAGGCAACAACTGTGCTTTGCACAAAACGTTTTTGTGATTCTTATAACAAGTTAAAGTGGCAATGCTGCCACTGCAAACATCTACAATCTGAAATTCTATATACACAGTGCTCAGCATAAATGAGTACACCACTTAAAGATCTCTCTTTTAAATTAATATTTTCTATAGGATGGAACTAATCTAAAATGGAGGATCACAGTCCTTTGTCTTTCTTCATATATCTAGGATTGATGTCCATCTAGACCTCTGTTTGACTCTGTTTGTTATAAATGTAAGAAGTCATATTAACTATAAAGGCAGATGAAACGTTATTCATTTCTGCATTGCTTAATAGGAATGCAGAATAGACATTTCCAGTGTGCATTCACCAAGTCTGAATGCTGTTTATAAACAATAACTGAAAATAACTTTACCTTAATTACTGTCCTTAATTCAATTCAGTTCGTGTTATTTGTGTAGAGCTTTTTAATGTACATATTTATTTTAAAGCAGATTTACAGAAAATGCATTTTTCTATATTCAAATCAAAAATAGAAAAAGGTCAACAAAAGTCGTTATGCAGATAATGCAATTCTGTAGTTACTTCACATCATGTGCTGTAGCCTATGTACTATTCATTTTTGAAGATACGTCTTGTATTGTGGTATAGGGATAATGTTGTTTTGGATATTGACCAAGAGTCCCCACGGGGCTTGGTTGTGAGTCTTCACAGGTGTTGGGGTCATCTGGACTTTTCACGAAGCTGCATCCAAACTGGAGCTGGCATAATCATTAGTTGCCCCAGGATGGACATTCCAAGGTAGAAACAGAAAAACAAAAATAGCGTAGCTGCTTTTCATAATAATTGCAAACAGAAGAAAATAGCATGCATTTGATCAGCATAACATTGTGTAAAGGTCTAGTGAAATTAAATAATGTTTTTTAGATGTTAGTATCAGGATTGTTCATTTTAAGGATATCTATATGCTAGTGTGCTCCAAAACAAAGACACAAGTTTGCATTTAGAAGATATAAAATTGATATAAACATGTAAAGCTTGTAGTTTGTCACTTCCGCCTAATTGGATCAACGGTTTTATTCACTTCACCTCAAACTTCAGTTTCTGTAGTATCTGACATGTCCCGCCCCCTATAAGATGCTTCACATTTGCTTTTCATTTCCAGTGTTCACATTTAGCAGATGATTGATTATAAAGCTTGTTTGGCATACTGTCCTGGGAGAGAACCCTGAGCTCATAGATCCTCAAGCCCGGTGCTCCCTCCAGTTTGCAAGGCGAGAGGGGAGTTTGAGCTCAGGTAGATCTCGAGAACTCCCCTGCTGTAATAGCTTATGAACAGATAGTGATTGCTCTTGAGATGACTAATTACTAGGAGCATGTCTATGATGCCGATTTGGATTAGTCAATTAACTTAAGTTGCATGTTTTTGGATGGTGGAAGGAAACCGAGGAAACTGGTGGAAACCCACGTGAGCATGGGGAGAACGTGTAAACTCCACACAGAAACGTCGGCTGGCTTGGTAAGGACTAGAACCAGTGACGTTCTTGCTGTGAGGCAACAGTGCTAGCCATTGGGCCACCGTGCCACCCATCTAGGAAAGGAGGAGGAGTAGGGGAAAGATGTGATATTCAAAGGACAAGTTACTGTCTAATCTGTTTTTGTTTATCATTTTTATTCTTTGTTGTTTATTTCTGTTCCCAATTCCCATTGTGTATGAAATATACCCCTAATGAATAAAGGGACGAAGGAAAAAATGAATAAATGTAAAATGACTGGTTAACCAATCTTTTAATTTTTTTAACACACTCAACAAAGTTTTATCTGATGAAATATATAACCCGATATCATCAAATTGTAAGCCCTCTAATAACAATTTTCCCAGTGGCAACGTGTAAATTGTAAACTGCAGATAAAACTGAATATTTTATACATAAACAAGATTTAAGCTCTAAAACAATTTACAAATTCACTATATTCCAATGTCCTTGGATACAATAAGTCCATATGTACACAAAAATGGGATCTGCCTACTGTATACTCTATACTTGCATAAACAGACTAAGTTGACAGAAAAGTATACTTTTGGCTTTACTTTGGACTATAAGATTCATTTTAATGCAGCTGAAGTCACCACAGTAATCTGGTTAATTTTTGCTATTTTTAGACCAGTGTAAATCTAAACATTCTATAATTTTTAGCTATTTCTTTGAGACACTGAGTTATGTGGGTTTTTTTTCATTTGTTCATTTTGCTCATTTTAATTTCTATACTATTTTAAACTATGCTGAATGATATATGTCACTTCAGGGAGCAATAAGCTGAGAGGGAGGTGAGAGAGAGGGATGGGATGCTTTAGGGTGGCCAGTGTTTGGATCAGGAGCAGGATTTGTCTGTGAAGCCGTGGTTAAAGGTTTACAGTGCAGCGGCCCCCGGGGAGTGTCTCACACTTTAAAGCCTCGATTTGTCTTGGTGGCACCTCTTATCTCAGGAAACTGTTTATCTCCAGCTTCCTATTCTCTTTGCTTTGTTTCTTCCCTCAACTTTTCTTCCTGTTTGGTCCTCTTTGTTGTCATTATTTCTGGTTTACCATCTTTGTCCCCTGCTCTGACCATCTGCTCCATTCAAAACAGCCAGTAAACTCTATTTAAACTCTTACTAACCAACATTTATTTCATTGTCTTGTCTATCTTTCTCCTGTTTCCCTCCAGTCGTCTCAGTGGTCCCCGCATGCACTCACCTACATCCACCCACTATGCCATTACAGTAGCTTTCTTTCATACTCTGTCCTTCTCTTCCTTCCTTTCTCCTTTCTTTCCTCTTCTCTGCGGCCTGTGACAGAAAGGATAATTAACGAGCATCATAAAGCGCTCTCTCTATTAGCCGTGTTGTGGTGAGTTTGCCAGCTCTGTCATTCTGAACAAAACCATGCGGCTCTTCTATTTGATCCGCACTTCAAAGAGGGATCCCCACTGTTCTCCGCTCAGCGCTCTAATTGTGTCCTCATTTTGGATGGGGCAAAAACCCCCAACTGCTTCAAAACCAGCCAGTGCAGGGCACAGATAGCACAGTGAGGGGACAGACTCAGATAACCACTTTGGGAGAAGTTTTACTTTTACACCGCCCTGTGATCAGTTTCGTGACTTTCCTAGTAATGCTAAACAATCATTTTAGGTTGAAAACTGGTTTTAGATCAGTATGACAGAGGCATATTTACTTTGTGAACACAAATCTCACAGAATGTGTTGATTGTAGAAGCTAATCTGTGTTTCTGTGACCTATTGCAAATAGACCAAAAGCCCATGAAGGACACATTAAACTATTCTCTTGTGCTAATTGTAGTCAGATTAATGTGTATGCATGTGGGATGAGGCCAAGTTACAGTCACATTTTCTGTTACGTTTACATCTGAAAAACAGTCTGGAATAGACTAAAGCATTTAAAAATCTTAAAAGCTTGACTGAAATTGAACTTTTAAAGTACATGTAAGTGCACTTGCATTATAACTAGAATTAGCGTCTGGTGTTAAACACTCTCGGCTGTGATGCCTGATTATGAGGCGCTCTACATGTGTTTGAGTATGTGTATGCGTCCGGATGTTTGTGTGTGCCTCATCAGATAAAACAGCATTCTTAAGTGAGACGCCACAGTTTCCCCCTTTTTACACCAGGAGCCCATAAGATAAAACACCACATCAGCATCCTTTTAATTACAGGATGAAGCTTTTAAAAGAAGAAGCTTATCAGTAAGATGCTTTTCCTCCTAGAGCGCAGCATACATTATATTGGGCTTCAATTGATCTTCAGTGCATTCATTTGTTCAAATTTTTATCAAGGTTGGTTTTAAAATTAGGATATGTATTTTCTTAAAGGGGGCCTCACGGTGGCGCAGTGGGTAGCACGATTGCCTCACAGCAAGAAGGTCACTGATTCGAGCCGCGGCTGGGTGAGTTGGCATTTCTGTGTGGAGTTTGCATGTTCTCCCCGTGTTGCCTTGGGTTTCCTCCAGGTGCTCCGGTTTCCCCCACAAGTCCAAAGACATGTGGTACAGGTGAATTGGGTAAGCTAAATTGTCCGTAGTGTATGAGTGTAAATGAGTGTGTATAGATGTTTCCCAGTGATGGGTTGCAGCTGGAAGGGCATCCGCTGTGTAAAACATATGCTGGATAAGTTGGCGGTTCATTCCGCTGTGGTGACCCCAGATTAATAAAGGGACTAAGCCGAAAAGAAAATGAATGAATGAATGAATTTTCATAAAGGGGTAACTTATCTAAAACATTCTGGCTGTATCCAAAATCATTTCCTGTTTAAGCATAGGCACCTGTTGAGTAAGTAGGTCCTGTATACTTAAATGCATAAAATCCAAAAAGTTGTAGACTGACATTATCTTTTCTTACATTATATTTGTGCAGGAGTCCTATAGGATGTAATGAATACCACAACTCCCATGATTCCATGCTCAGTCACTGCGTTATCAAGCTATGCCTTTGTTTGCTGTGAATACGCACCCTCTAGTGGTGAAAATTTCATATTGTGTACATTCTTCTGCTTGAAGAAAAATGGGGTCTATATTGACATAATTTCAAATCTGACATCAGATTCATTTAAAGAATCTGAAACAGTTTACTCATACAAACTTCAGTTAGGCATTGACTGCTAACCACCTTTGAAAAACCATTGGTCCTTGATTATTTGCGATAGGAGTGTGGCTCTGAGGCTCCAACTTATTTTACTTTGAAATCTTCCACAGTTCCTTTCCTTTTAGTCTGTCAGATCAGAAAATTGCTTTATAACAGAAACTAAACTGCAATTCTAATTGAAAGTAGCACTGATACTGTTTTTCTTGTTCAGTACTGTAAAGCTGGTTGCGTTTAGAAGTCTACTATATAAAGTGCACTATAAATAAATGTGCTATGACTTTTGCCTGAAGTGCTGAAATGCAGATGTTGCACAAATTTTCACATCACTATGATCAGACGCTTTCTTAACTGCTGCTTTCTCATTGTTGTAATTTTAGTTGTATATTTATTTTGTTCGGAAAGTGGAAAGTACATTTTTACATACAAATCTAAACACAGCTCTTAGTAGCATGAGAAGCCCATCTCCTGACTGTGTCTGCTCTCATTGCACAGCGGGGTCATGGTGCTAATCTAGCGGGCACACACTACACACATGCCAGCCTGCTGTCTCTCACCACCCTCCCCCAGCACACACAACTGTCCCAGACCCCCCTCTTCTGACACACGGCATGCTGGGTCTTTACAAAGCCCTGTTCTGCAGCCGTCCCAGGACTCTGCACTGTACCGCAGGACTGTTGCCCTCTGCCCTCTCACACACCCAGCTCTCTATTGTCCCACAAGAAAAAAGCAACGGTCACATGTGCACCGAACACCCCACAGCTGCTGGCCTTGTCCTCTTCTTGCTGTCCGTCTACTGCTGAAATGTCCACAGGTGATTTAAGGCAATTGAATATGAATGCCTATGTTGTTTCTAAGTCCAGTTTGGAATGAAACAGTTGATTGATTGACCATAACCATGAGTATAACCATGAGAAGACTGTACCATTTTAGTATTGTAACACTGTTCTAAAAAAGATGCACAATGCATAAATATTTTTTTAAACTAAGTAACAAACAAATGATTACAATGCAATTACAATGAATTAATGTCAGAACCTCCCCTCCCCCATATCATGTACACACACACACACACACACACACACACACACACACACACAC
>CAIGQW010053631.1:7266056-7327272 GCA_903798125.1 Danio choprae
CACACACACACACACACACACACACACACACACACACACACACACACTTAAAAAAAAAATCTAAAAAGACTATATTCAAATGTCTATCTGCACATGAATGTAGGTTACCTGACGACAAAAAACATTTGCATCAAATTCCTAAATATTGTAAAAGCACGTGCGCATTTCAGCAAGTCTTCAAATTTTGGTTTGCACTTATGTATGGGAATCTTTTGCCTGTAACATGTCTTTCACGGTCCCACCACCAACTAAACACCCTCTGGCTCAGCTTGTCTGTTACGGTACGACACCCCAAACTCTCTAACCTTAAAAGTGATTGCAAGATTTGAATTGACTGATCTTGAGATTTATATTTGTGTGTGTGAGAGAGATAGACAGCTGTTTAACATTGGCAGCCAACTGATAATGCATTGAAAATTAAGTTGCGTCTAGTGTTTAAGCATAAGCTGGTAATGTTTGAGGGGTTGTGTAATGTACTGTGTGGTACTGTCTGGCCTATTTGATTATTATATGATACTAGTAATATAATAACCTTTAATCTAATTGGAGGAAAGAAGCTTTACAATGACATCAAAGGGATAGTTATCCAAATATGAAAATGATGTCATTGTTTGCTCACTCTCCACTTGTTCCAAACCTATTTTTAACTTATCTTTATGAGCACAAAATAATATATTGTGAAGAACATTGGACAACTAGCTAGTGACTTCCATAGATTTTTTCCTACTATATAAGTCAGTGGCTACAGGTTACCAATATGCTTCAGAATATCATCTTTTATTTTTTCATAACGAAAAGCGAAAATGGTAAAGGTTTGGAACCACTTGAAGGTGAGAAAATGGAAATTGACTTTTTGAGTAACCTATCCTTTTAACTCCAATGTTAAAAGGCATATACTGGCAACTAGATAAATGAGGTGGGTCTGTTGTTCCTAAGTGATTTTATTAGTTCAACTATTTCAGCACAGATGTCAGCAAAATTCAACCAAACAACTCCATCTACTAGTTATGTACACAAACCAACAAAAAGCATTCTATGTGAATGGTTCTTTCTCTATGTCTCTTTCCCACTCTAAAGTTATTTGTTATTTCATTTTTGTATTTATACTTTCATATTGAAAGATTCATTTGGGCTATTTCCACTGATCGCAGGGCCAACAAAAACACAATAATAGAGTGCTTGATGTAGGCTATGTGTTTATGTGTTTTGGCAAATCAGTAATGCTGCATTGGGTTCTGTGGGTATCCATTTGTAGTGAAGTACGCAAACTTCTCTTCTTTCCTGTTTTGGCTTGCGTTTAAACAAAAAGATGTGGTTGGTTTTCGGCAGAGTGTGAAACATGGTGTCTGGGAAAGAGTTTCTGGTCGCTGGCACTGATTGAGTGAAGCCCTTGTTTATGTTTCACAGGCCTTTTCATGATGTTGCTGAGGCAAAAGACCCACAGCAGAAATGTCATTGTTCCATCGGTTATAAACATTTATAAACACAAAACAGTAACAAATATGGAGGTCAATGCGTTTACACCAGGAGTAAGTCACAGGACACGGGATCTGTCAGATGTTTTTCATTCTTTGTTTAAAATGTCGCTCGCAAAACTTCATCTGTGAAATTGAAGGACAATGCTTTTAATCAAAGCCTCTGTCACTCTTTGCACGCAAGCCGTGTCCCTCTTTTCCTCAGCAAGTTTCAATTGCACTATAAATGACACTCAGTCTCCATACATTAATGAGTGACCTGAAGCACATGGTCTCCCTCACACACGCTGAGTGTGTACAGATCCCTCTTCAGCTTCTCATTACACCACTGAAGAGAGATCAGCCTCTATTGATTACACTTAACATAGCCAATTAGCTTCTGATGTTATCTGGAAAGTGTACAAGAACATGTCATTTAAAAAGGGCAGTCACAGTGCTCAAGGTCATTGCAGTGCACTGTGACTGTGTGTTATGTAGTCTGTGTTGCATTGCATTCCAGACTTCATGTTTGGATCTCATGAGATCTCAATATAAGCCATGGACACGGACAATAGGTATTCCACAGGGTTTACTATTTATCATTTAATATTATAGTAAATTATTATATCATATATAGTGCTGGGCAAAGATTAATCATGATTAATCACATCCAAAAGTTTGTTTTGACACAGGATATGTGTGTGTGGATTATATATATTTATCATGTATACGCAATACACACACATACATAAAAATAAAACAATTAATTTTTTTTATAGATATTTAAATGTATTTATAATTTGTAGGGGCCTCACGGTGGCGCAGTGGGTAGCACGATCGCCTCACAGCAAGAAGGTCGCTGGTTTGAGCCTCGGCTGGGTCAGTTGGCGTTTCTGTGTGGAGTTTGCATGTTCTCCCCGTGTTGGCGTGGGTTTCCTCCAGGTGCTCTGGTTTCCCCCACAAGTCCAAAGACATGCGGTATAGGTGAATTGGTTAAGCTAAATTGGCCATAGTGTATGTGTGTGAATGAGTGTGTGTGGATGTTTCCCATCCAGTTTCAAGTCTTTTTCCGTCTTCTCTCATTACTATATATCCGCAGCTGAATATTTCTCTGGTGAAATATGGCACCTGTAGGTGCATGTGTCTTTCTGAAGGCTTAAACTGTACTAAAAATTGAGTGTTTCTGGTTGGCTGCGTTTCAGAGCACTAAAACCCTCCATCTTTCTTTCATTCCTTGTTTTAATATGATTATTGGGTTGCAGCTGGAAGGGCATCCGCTGCGTAAAACATATGCTGGATAAGTTGACGGTTCATTCCGCTGTGGTGACCCCAGATTAATAAAGGGACTAAGCCGAAAAAAAAGAAAGAAATATAATTTGTATTATATACATGTATATTTTATATCTAAATAGAAATAAACATTTTCTCAAATATATAAATACATGTGTGTATTTTATATACATAATTATTGTACACAATACTGTACACACGTCTTATGTCAAAACAAACTTCTGTTTTGGATGCGATTAATCTTTGGCCAGCACTAATCATATAGTTTTTTATGTAACGTCAAAATTATCAAAAGTGTTTTTATTTTTATTATATCAAATGATCTTTTATTTTGTTGTATTAATTGATTTTATTATCAAATATAAATTTGCATTATCGTTATGATATAAATGAAGAATAACTACAAAAATTAATTCTGAAGTTATTATATTTTTAAAATATAACAATATTTTTCACATATAGTAGACAGTGGTGGTGGCAGCTGTGAGAAAACAGAAGCAAAGAAGCAAGAAAGGAGCCTTTAATATAAGGGGTGACTGGGACTCCATAGAGCTTTTATAAAGTGACTGAGAGGGGCGGACAGACGCCACAGTGATTGTGCTAAACGCCACTTAGAGGTAAAGTTCAGGGATTAGTGAGTTTCTCACAGCCCTCACTGTCCTGCATAACAACACATTGCCACGTATCCACAGCTCACTCATTTGAAAGGGCCAAGTAGTGCTTTAGCCAAACTTGACCTTGAATGATGGAGAGAATGAGAGGGAAAAAAGTGAAAGCGAAGGAGAAATTCTGCTGACCGTTTCTCATTTCAGCCAACTGAGAAGAACTCATATTTATAATACAGCCCATCCATCATCCAGACAACACATAATTAGCGCATGCTGTCGGCTAACCTCTGAAGCATTATGGTGAACGCGTGTGTTTGCGTGCGCGGCTTTGTGTCTCTCGTGGCCAGTGTATGGCTTGAGGCACTACAGCAAGACATTTAGTCTGCCTGTCTAGTGTGGATGAAGACAAAGCAGGCCCTCACTGGCAGAAACAACATGTATACACACGCAGCTGGAGAGCTTCGGCTTCACGGTCAGTCTTTGAGCTAGAGAAATGACTTGTTAGCAGCATTTAGGCAACTGGAGTGTTTAAATGAGAGAAAGACAGCAGGTGTGTTGAGAGAACACTCTTGTTCTTGACTGATGGCTCATTTAGAAAATGACAGAAAGGTTGTAATTGGCTGTTTGTGTATGTGCTGTGATGTGTTTGATTAGAAACTTACAGTCCAATGTAACCACACGTTGACATTGTCTGTTATGAGATATGTAAATGAGATCTCATAGATCTTAACTATGGCCCTGTTTCCACCTGGTATGTGTGTTTTCATTATTGCAATCACAAGTGGTCAGTCGAGACACATGACAGTTTTCACCTGGCATTAACATGTCTTTTAATGCAAGAAATAAGTGCTATTGAATGAATGAACCCCACAGACAAATGCGAAAGCAAGCCAATTTTGATTAAAATCTGTACATTTTGTATAATAATCTGTATAATGAATTGTTTTGTTGCGTTTTCTCACAATATGTGTCAAAATGATCACAAGTCAGGTCAGAAAGTGGTTGGTCTTTTGTATCTGTTTGTTTGTTGTTATAAATTCTGCCATTGCTTTAGTGTGCTTTTTTTTCATTATCTGAGAAGTGTCATATAACTGCCTTGCAGTAAAGAGGCCTAACTCTCTCTTCCTCTTTTGTTTGTGCAGGATCCACTGGATGAAGGATATGCTGAAGGTATCAGCGATGAACATTATCGTTTAGAAGGTAAACCATCACACTATGTCCTCTGAACAACAGATCCATTAAATACTGCATTTTAATGATGATGGAAAGATGAAAGACACTTGAGTCAAAACTGTGCAAATGATTTCAACCAACCCAGAGTGATTTGTTTCTTATGATGTTTATTGTATCATTTGACCTTAAATTTGAGTTCAAGATCAAAAGGCTACAACATTTACAGCTTGTACGTGCTTGCACAGGGGTCAAATTTCATTGAGGGAGAGATGTGATTGGCTAAGGTGTTTGTGGTGTTGCAGTTGCTTCATAGTCAGGAGTTAAATTGTACTGAATCAGTTACCTGTAGAATTGGATGTTATACATTTTTTAACTGTAAAAATTAAAAACAAAAATTGATGCAGATTTTTTTTTTTTTAATCCCAGGTTTATGTGTCTGTCACAACTGATTGTGGCACATACAAAGACCTAAGAGAGCTGTTAGTTACATTTGTATATTATCTTGCAGAAGGAAATGTAGTGTAGTAGACAGATTCCTCCAAAACCTGTTTAATTTTCTCATCACTCCTTGTGCAAGGATATCATAATTTGTAATCCATCTTAATCCTAATCTTAATCCAAGATGCAGCTGGCTTTTTTCTACAGTAGAACATTTATAGCTAAAACAGTGGTTCGTGGTGGTTCATAAAATTAGTGGCTACCCCAGACTGCCGTGGATTTTCAAATTTTCATTTTTAGGTGAACCAATCCTTAAAGCTTATAGTAGCTTGTCAAACTGGGAAAGATCTTAACAGGAATCTTATCTGGCAAAAGAAATCCTACATTTGTGGACTGGGAGAATTTTTAACCAAGCAACTTGTCAGAGCTTCACTGCACTTTAGCCTGTACCAAACCTCCAGAGGAAACACACTCGGCTTCAGCTATTAACCAGTCATCTCACAGTTTATTCTGAACTCCAGGTGAACCTTTAGATTCAAAGCCACCTTTGAGACTGAGCCAAGCTGCCCTCTGTGTTGTATAGTGTGGTTTTTAAGCTCCGTCATCGGAGCTGTGTAGCGGGTTTGGCTGTCTCATCACTCTGTGGGGAAGGACTTTGACTATCGCTGTGAGAGTTAGCACTTCCTTTGTGTGTACGGCCTGTGTGTGTGTATAGTTTCTTTGTGACCATTTGCTAGTCGTCTAGATAAACAGCTCCTGTACTGTATATTGTGAGCTGGCTGGCAAGCAGGCTTTGGCCCTGGAGCTCAGCATTGCCTTTGAGATTCTGGCCCTGATCAAAAGCCCTGATCTGACGCTGTTTCCCTCCAAAAAACCTGTAAAAGCTCCCTGGGACGACTGCTCTCATCCTCTGGTGCTTTTCTTTTCTTTTTTCATCCTCCCTTGCCTTTCGCTGCAGAGGGACAAGACAGGTCCTCTTTGATCTGAGCGGATCAGCGGAGGAGAAGTGAATGAGAGAGAGAGAAGACAGAGAGAGATACTGTTGTGTCTGCCTATCCTTTTGGCTCGTACAACAAACACTGTTTCAGATTTGACTTTGCTTAATTAATTAGAGATTCTGTTTTACAGACGGACTGATCCTGGGCCAAAAGGTTTGAGAATGGAACTTCAAAGCGCAGGGATTTGGGGCAGGGGGGAGGATTTAGCCTGCAGGACCCAGCCTGGTGCTGAGCCGTGTCCTCGCTGAGCTGCGTTAGATCTGCTCTCGTTTAAAACATCTCCATCTTATTACCCACAATACACAAAGAGACAAACTGCCTCTGAAATTTGGGTATTGAGTTGGGGATTAATCCTGACAGGCATTCTCTGGATCTAAACGGGCCGCTGTTAGACTCCATTTTTCAGTTTGCTCGCCGTTTCAGACACCAATAGGATGCTTCCTAAGTCTGGCCTTAGGTTGTGATGCCAGCAGTTAGGCATATTTAAAGGCATTTAGCTGATTTCCAAAGGTCTGCTCTTGAAGGGATAGTTCACTCAAAAATAAAGATTGCTCTTGTTCTAAGCCTGTAAGATGCAACACAAGAACGCACCATGAAGTAAAATAAGCAGAAATCACAAATACAGCCTTTTTAGAGCCTCTTCCTACTTTTACAATAGCTACAGAGCTAAATTGAAGGGGTTATTGCCTTTAGCCAAAGAACACAAATTGTAGTTGCACTTACTGTATTTAAACTTGTCATGTCACAGTTGGTTCAGTTACATGCGAGAAACTGGTGCCTTTTAACATCACTGACGTCTAAACTGTCACATTGCATCTTGATTTAAACAGCTTACATTTTGATCTGCTGTCTTGGTTCCTCTGGTTTCTTCCTCATTCTACCTAAACGGCTTTCCCCCACTATTGTTGCCTTTGGCTTGCTTGCTGGGGATGTAAGGCACTCTTCTTTGTAAAGCTGCTTTCAGACTATTCACTATGAAAGCGCTGCCACTGCACAAATATGGTTTTGGATTGAGATGTGGACACGAGCTATGTGTGTGCCACACGTCCATCAATGCCTCCCAGACTCTCACAAAGTGTGCAGAGGAATGTGTACTTTAACATTTAGGATGTGTTTGACTCATGTCCCATGCTGTGTCTTTATCGTAAAATGACTGGACAGCAGTACAGAGATGACATACTCTAGCTGGATACAAAAATAGCTGAGTGCTTCCTATAGGCACTCTCCCTTAACTCTTTTCCGTCCATCACTCTGTCTCTATTTTAGCTCATGCAAGCTCAAGAACTTTACATTTCATTATTATATAGTTCCAACCTACTGAGGAAATACAGTCTGATTTTGTATCTTTGTAATATACTGACAAACAGCTTAAAGAAAAAGTTCATGACAAGTTGTTTTGATGAGGTAAATAGTAATATATATAGAATAAATGTGTCATGCACAAACACAAACACCAATATGCTAACACATTGAGTTCTAAAATAATGCTATAAACAATCATGTAATGAAGCTGTAAATTTAAATATGCATAATCAATATAAAAAAAGAAGAAGTGCTACACAGAGAATTCTGGAAATATTTTTTAACTAAATGTCTTGTTAGGTCCATTGCAGTTTCTACTGTTTTGGTTAAGTCTTTCACAAATAAAATTCTGAATATTTTCATAGTTTTATATGATGTCACTGATGTCAGTGTGATATGATCTTACAGATGTCAGTGTTAGTTACTGACAAACTTAAAAGCAACACATTAAATATGTCACTAAAATACTTTTGGTCCTTTTTAAATGTCTCCTCAACATGATGTGGATGTGTGTGTCCCTGCAGTGGCTCTGCCCCCTGAGAAGACGGATAGCTGCAGTGTGGAAGAGAGAATGCAGGGAACTGAAGGCTCTGCCACTGTCGGCCCACACAAACAACTACAATTTGAGGTCAGTTTATATCACACACACACACACTGAGCAGGGCATACACTGCCTTTCACAAATTTGCAACCAGTACCATTTTTTTAAGAGACAGAATTTATATTTTCATTTAGACACAGTCAAGAGATTGATAATGACATTAGTTATTTGTTACAAACTATTTCTATTTTAAATAGATGCTGTTCTTTTTTTGAACTTTCTATTTACCATGATTTACCAACATGTCACACCTTCAGTTATTTGTTTTTGGCATAGCTGTTTATAACATTATAAAAATGATTCATATTCATTGATCATTCCTTGTTATGTTGAAAGATTTCTGAAGGATAATGTGAGTAATGATGCTGAAAATGTTAACTTTATCATCACAGAAAGAAATGGCATTTTAAAATACATTACAACAGTTATTTTAAAGTAATATCTGACAATTTTATCAAATTTCTGATTATTAAATGCCACCTTTGAGGAAGACTCATTTAATAAAATCATAGCAATTTAAAACGTGCGATTGTACGACTTGAATCTTTGAGATCCACTATGTGAAATCCAGAAATCCAGCCATAAAAGCAGAATCAGTTGCACGAGACAGACACTTTTATAACAAATAAATGGAATACAGATTTTATTTTTATGGAAAAAAACATTTCTAGATTTTATAGGGCCATATGAATTGCCTTTTGAACATGTGTCTGTTACTGAAACAATGATTATCTATTGTTGATAATTAATCAGGAGCTGGAGTGTGCTGTATCTGTGGAGGAAGATAACAGGCAGGAGTGGACTTTCACTCTCTACGACTTTGATAACAATGGCAAGGTCACCAGAGAGGTAAGACGGCTGAGACTTATGTCTTCTTTCACCACAGATCCTCTCTCTGCATCTTATATTTGCTCTAATGTTTTCCCTAGCCTCATTGTTGATCTGCATTTACATTTCATTGTCACATGCTAAATAAATTCAGATGTGTAGCATGTTGCATGTTTGCATGTACGTGTGCTCTCCTGTCTTCCCTCCCCGGGGCTATAGAGACTCTGATTAACACATTGTGGACATGTCTGTGCATGAATTATCAATAATGCATGCATCTTATCATATTTCACGTACAGGCTTGCATTGCATATAAAAGCCTAATCAGCCCTGCCATGTCAGTGAAGATCTCTTAATTTTGTGTTATTTAATTAATCTATTTTTTTCTTTAACCTCTCTATCATCTTATATCCAGGACATCACAAGTCTTCTGCACACTATATATGAAGTGGTGGACGCTTCAGTGAATCACTCCCCCAGCAGCAGTAAGACCCTCAGAGTCAAACTGTCTGTCGCCCCAGACTCCAGCCAGAGATGGAAAAACTGCACTCAGACTAACACAGGTAAACACGCGCACACACACACGCACACACACACACACACACACACACACACACACACACACACACACACACACACACAATAACACATAGCTAGTGTAGAGATAACAGCAAGATTTCACTTAAAACAAATGTAATTCTGTCTTAATTCACTCAACCTTTATGAGTTCTTTCTTCTAATGAACACAAAACATAATATTTTTATGGATGTAGCAAAATTTCCATCTATCTATTTTAGACGCATTTTGGAATAACCCATAAAAATGCTTAATGGAAATAAAGAGATGCGCACAATTATTAAAATGTGCATAAAAAATCTTATGAGCACAACTGAGTAGGATAAACGTTTTATCCAATAAGAAAAAAGTGCATAAAGTACAATGGAAACACATTTAATGAAGAAATTCCAGTATGCTTATCAAAAAAGTCATGTCAAAAAATTGTGGCGATATGACAGCAATAATGGACAAACCAGCAGACTGACCACATTGTAAAAAACCCTGAAATGTTGTTTTGGGCATTCTAAAAACCCTCAGCCAAACTTTTGAGCGGCTGCACTTTCAAAGAGTGGTCTCGTACCACCACTCGATCATTGCTTTTTGTCTTCATCTTTTGAGGCGTATGTGATTTATTATATAAGAAAAAAGGCCCACAGTGGCTTCTCCTACCGCAGCAAATTCCACTTTTCCTTTTGATATTTGCCGGCAGTTTACCAGGAAGTGATGATTTTATTCTCGTTGTCCTCATTGGATAGAAATGGTGCTTAATTCACAAATGTTTTATGCGATATTCCAGTTTTGTCCATAAGTCTAATTTGCATCGTTGGATGGAAACATAATTATGAATTGTTTGAAAACCACTCTGTTGATTTTTTTTACTTTTATTTCTTTACAAATGTTTTGAAGCATCAAAGTTTTGTACGAAAAAAGCTTGATTAAGAAATACTATAAAGACGAATGAGGGTGAATAAATGATAACCGAGTTTTCCTTTTGGGTTAAACTGACCCTTTATAAAGCATCTTTGTGTTTCATAAAGAAATAAAAAACAAACCCTTAGAAACCGTTGTGAGGGCAAGTAGATGATGACAGAATTTTTGGGTGAACAAAGTTCTTGTTATGCTGTCTCCTACACTTTTGCCCTCCTCCTTTTCCCCGTCTTCCATGTCGTGGTATTTCTTGTGTGATGAGTTCATAGTCAAAGGCAGAAGACGAGAGAAAGCAACAACCCAAACCTCTGCAGCTCGGAGCTTTTTGGATTCCTTTTGGAAAGCGCTATCTTATCCCTCTCTGAAAGTCTTCTTTCAGACAGTCTTTTGCTGTTTGAAAAATAAATAAATCCACATTTAGCCACTCTCTAACTGTGTTACTTGGTAAAAAAAACAGTGTGATGGAGAACAGAAAGTACTGTGAAGAAACAGAAGTGTTTCTGTTTGTTTAGTGCTGTCATTTGGGCTATTTATACCCGTCATGTATTTGAAAGAGAAGAGTCTTTGAACAGCAGCTGTCTTCATGCAAATTCACAAGTGTGTGTTTTTTAGATTTATATGAGGCCTGAGGTTCAAAATAGAATAAATGAAGCATTGTTGTTTTTTCTTCTTTTATGAACCTTCAAAGTAAATAGAAAACAGGGAACAAAGGTTTCTTTCTTATTCTGGTTGGTCTTTAAAGCTGCTGCAGTATATGTGTGTGTGTGTGTGTGTGTGTGTGTGTGTGTGTGTGTGTGTGTGTGCATGTGTGTGTGCGCGTGCGTGTGTGTGTATGATGCTGAACTGAACGCCGTTCTCTTTGATAAAGCCCCCCCCAACTCTCTCTCTCTCTTTCTCAATTAGACACCCCCAATCCCAAGCATAAGGGAGAAAAGTGCATAGAGGACTCCAAGACTTCAGAGAAGAAGTCAAGAGCTTTTCTTAGGTAATTTATCTGTGAAGTCAGTTTCATACATTATTGATTGATACTAGACATAAAATTTCAATGTTTAAAAATTGACAATAATGGACAATATTGAATTATGTGCACAACCACATGACTCCATGATGCTGTTGTATTAGGCGTTATCATGCCGAGCACCACAGCCAGCAGGGTTGCCAGCGGCACTGTGTGGATGAGAACCTGGAGAGAAGAAACCATTACCTTGACCTGGCCGGCATTGAAAACTACACATCACGCTTTGGAACAGGTAAGATCTTAATCCCACAGTGAAAGGAGCCAAAGATCATCCTCATATACAGTAGACCCTAGTTACATCTAATGTTTATATGCATAAATACATGTATAATTAAACAGTTCAGGTTTGATTTCAACATGCTTTTAGCAAGACAATTCAGGTAAATACGGTAAAAAAACAACAACAATTGTTATCACTGTACTTCCACAGTTGATTAATTGTTAAAAAAATGCAAAAAAAAACTATATCAGTTTTCTAGGTGTTTAAATATACCAAAGAGGCATTATTTAATTACATGTCTGCTAATTTGCATACATTTCTAGCACAAAATCTGAAAATTGGAGGATGTCAGGTTCAATTTTAATTAATTAATTAATTTATTTGTTTGTTTGGTTGTTTGACATTAAAGTCAACCAAACAGCAAAAAAAAAAAATAAACAAAAAACAACAACAAAACATTTTTTTAAAATAAAATGTTGTGTGCAATCAGACAAATTGTATATGAAGACAATTAGTAAAAATGCTGTAAAATCCTTTGGAAATAACATAATTATTATTTTTTGTCTGATGAAGGTGTTATTTGCAACCAAAGCATATATAAATAATAATAATAATAATAATAATAATAATAATAATACATTTTATTTGTATAGCACTTTTCCTACAACTCAAAGCTTTTCACAAACAAACAAATATTATAAAACAACATCAGTATCAGGTGAAATATAAAAAATGTATAAACTAATACGACAAAATAAACAACAAATATACTCAGATAAATGCATTCATGTACACATTTATATAATACATTGTAATGTATAATAAAATCATTATTTTGTGCTTCCTTTAGCAGCTCCTGCCACCGAACCGGCAAAACCTCCCCACGCCACCCGTTCGTCCAATCAGAGCCGCTCGCGCTCTCAAGAACCAGAGAATGGCCAGGTTCACCCGGCTCACCATCGCCGCTCACAGACCATCTCCACAGATCCTCCTGCCGTTCTCACCCGACACACACATGCTCTTCGATCCCCCAAAACCCACCGTACGCCGCCCACCCAGGCCTCTGCGGGCCGAGTTATGAGGAGAGGAGCACCACCTCCCCCATCGGTCCCCAACCAGACCCCTCCGCACCAAAGCTCAGGCCCATACCGACGACACAAGCAGAGGCCTAAAGAAGCGCTGCACTACCGAGCCCTGGGGCCGAGTGTGACGTCCGGCCCGGTGCTGGAGAAAGAACACGTGAGGGATCTGCCCAGTCTGGTGCTTTATGAAGGAGGACTCGCTCAGGTGGTCCAGAGACACGAACATCATCATCATCACGAACATCACCATCACTATCATCACTTCTACCAGTCCTGAAGAGTCAAGCAGGAGAGACATGTAACTAATCAATGATCTTAAATCTTCTTGCATGGCCACTTTGAGGCCGGGAAGGACACAAGGCATCCCGATCACGTGTGTGCATTTGTGTGTGTATATATATAAATATATATATAAGTGTGTGTGAGAGCTTGTGTGGGTCGATTTGAATGTGTGCTAATGTGTTCATTCCTGTCTTTGGCAGCAGGAGCTTTGGACAGGTTTACATAATACGTAAGGGCTCTTTGTTTCTCTTTCTTGCTCTCTTTCTCTCTGCCTACCTTTCTTGTCCTCTCCCTCCCTTCATATCTTGCTCTTTTAATGCTTATCTGATTGGTTGAAAAGGTGATCAGCCCTGGTAAATGAAGAATTTTGAGTTGTCGAAACCACTTTTAAAGGAATTTAATTCCTTGGTTTTGTAATTTACATTATGTTGGCGTGTGTGCGTGTGTGCGTGTGTGTGTGTGTGTGTGTGTGTGTGTGTGTGTGTGTGTGTGTACATGTGGATCTGCGAATCATTGTGTGCCTAAGGTGTCTTTTTTACACTTATCCTGTTTTTCTTTCTTAAATTTTCCACTGAAGACCACTTGAAAAGCACTTCTTGTGCCATTGCATTCGAGACACTTTATCTATGAAGAGCTTCTCTCAGAAACAACAGATCTGAATCAACACCTTTAAAATGCAATACAGGACACATGTACAGAAAGAGCCAGTAAAGACGCTCAAATTGTCAGAGAGAACTTTGTTGAAGGACGGTGTGAGAACTACACTCTACCAATCTACATGAAGAAAACAGAGCATCATAATCAGCTGCTACCTCTAGTATTATTATTATGATTATCGGTATTATTGACATCATTTTTTTATTATTCAGATTTCATTTTTTTATGTCTGTTTATGTTATTATTTCTGTCCGTTTTAATATGCCACCAATCTGCAGTTATGTCATGATGTACTGGATTTAAATCCGTTGTAAGCTTTATTACTGAAACATTTGTTTTTGTTGTTTTTGTTTTGTTTTAATGTTTTCCTGTCCCTGTAACATTAAGCTGATTTCATTGTAAGACCACTAGGCATCAGAGTTTATAGTTAATTATGTGTATCATACAATATGAGAATATTGATTGTAGAATAATGTTCTGAAGTTTGTTAAAAATAATTTATTTGAAAAACGTATTCCTGTCATGTTTATGGCAAGTCAAATCAGTTGATTGGAAAACACTGAATGCAGGTTATATTGTATGACACGACATTATACATGATATTGTAACTGCGGCTGGTTTAGTTGTGGTTTCAGCTTTGTCTTATTATAAGTTCAGAAGGAAGATCATTCAAGTTGTCCATTTTTGACCTTGCAAAGTGTAAAGGAAAATCTGTGCTGCCAAGGAAAAATAGTGCTTTCATTTCTCAGGTTCATTTGTTCACATTTCAGTCACTGATTTGACAAGATGAGCTGTAAACCACTGGACTATATGGACGCTTTGTTAGAAAATCATTTATTTTCTTTTAGGCTCCCAAAATATGTCCTCAGACTGAATTTCGGTTTTGTAGATCATATGGTAGTGCCTTTAGCTCAGTGTTGGCAAAAGTGAGATTAGTAGCAAAAAGAAAAACGAAAGATGTTTGGTTTATTTGGAGTTCATCTGTTCCCCTGCAGCAGTTTTAAACAGCATTTAAATAGTACATTATGAATCTATTTTAGGTTCGATGTATTCCAAGTCACCTAGAGGGAGTGAGTGTGTATGGCAGCTGTCTCATTCCTCAGGGGCAGGATGACAGTATCGCCGCCTAGGAGTCTCCAGTCCTCCCATAACTCACCAGTACCCCACTGACAGAGACTTAATGAGTGTGCGTGTGCTTCCGAAAACAACATTACAGAAGATTATGAAGCAGAACAGCCGTCAGCTATTGAGCAGGTGTGTGTTAAAACTCACAGAAGGTCTTTTATTACTAGGTGAATTTTATATAATTTAGCTTGGTAATGAAAATTCAGTGGTGTCTACGTGGAGAGCATTTAACAAGTTAAGAATTAGCCAGTTATTGTGAGAGTGATGAGGTGTGCTTATTCTGTTTGGATAGAGCCTGACTACTCTGCTCAGTAGGACGATGGAAATTTGAGAGCATCACTCTACACGAGACTGTAGAAAACACACCTGCAGCTTCAGGGTGGTCTCATCACGGGTAGTAAGTCAGTGACACTCGACCTTCACTCTGTCTCGCTGTTGCAGGGGAATGAATGTGTGGTATGAAGCTTAGTTCTCCCTCTCATTTTATCATTCTGTCTTTACTTACAGTGGCCTGTCCCCATTTTAAACATGTTTTGCTGCTAAAATAAAAATGCACAGATGGCTTCGAGAGAAAATGAAAAGTTCAAACGCGTCCAAAGTATACGAATGCACAGCCCAATTAATTATAATAATAATTAATTTACATCCTACAGTGGATATATTTTAATGAATCACCATATTGTTTTGATGTCTGATAGGGTAGGAAATATGGAAAGCTATCAGGGGCAAAAGTCTTTAGACAAAAGCATAGAATTTGATCGTGCTTTCTAGAGACGCAAAAACTATTGTCTTGTTTTCAGAAACAATTAGCAAAAATGAGGTGAGCTAAATAATCTGCCAATGGGGTGAGAAAAATCTTATTTCAAAACGAATAAAACAAGTTTATTTTGCTTAGCATTTTTTGTAGTGCCTATCAAAATTTGTATTCTTGAAGCTGGGTGTTCCCCTCCAGTTGAGCAAGCAAAAAAAGAAAGAAATGAAAAGAACCCAAAAATGGCCCAATTCCATGGGAAACCCAAGAACATTGCAACACGAAGGGTGAGAAAATGTCCCAAGAGTTGGTGTTAGAGGCTGCAGTTTTTAACCTTCACGCTGCCATGTCCACTTCCCATGGCAAAACATTGGTTTGAATCCTGTTCTGGGCAGGTCAAGTAGAACCAAAAAGGTTACGTTTGTACACTACAATAACCTTCAGAAGTAAACATGACTTAATGTTTGTATACATAAAGCACAACATACAATGTCACATATACAAAAAAGTCTCATTTATATAAATTAGCTGTTGTGCTTGTTGATGGATTGACATAGTCTAACTGCTTTTGGCCCTATTGGCCTTCCATACAATTGTAGCTTGGTGGTTGTAAATACAACATGAGTGGACCACTGTGGTGATAACAGAAAGAGTCTTTGCTGAGTATCTGGATGATCAGCTATTTTGTATAGTGCCATTTGTACCTATATAACATTGATTTCTGTTGTGTTTTTGTTTAGTGTGATTGACTGTGTTGGATGACACACTCTTTCAGACACACTGAAAGTGATTTATGGAGGTGCTTGTATATAAATAACACAATGTGGTAGCATTGCATGCCACACCCTAACACTAGTACAGACAACTTATGTCTTTTCGTAATCATTTTTCATGTTTTTTTAAAAGGTTTTTTTGTTTGTTTATATAGATGAATGGAAACAATTGCTTTATTTATTTAATAGCAGACCTGTGCCAAGAAGGAAAATCTTTCATTAAAAGCTGAACTGTTGCTTACTGACTGGGTGGACTTGATTTCTTTGGCCGTTGGTTAATGTTTCTGATGATTTCTTTGCGTATGTGTACTACATCATTGCTGCATGCATAGATCTGTTTCTACTTCTACTGGAGTGTAAATACTTCCCAGTTAATCTATGTTGTTTGCATGCCCTGTTTTCCCACTGCTGCAATCCTACACAGCCAAAGAAATTAAAATTCTACTTAGAAACTACAGTAAATACACAATCTTCATTAAAAACACATCTCCATATGCACTGCCATTTAAAAGTTTGAGGTTAGGATTTATATATTTTTTCTCTGATGACAACAAAACTGTAATTTGATTTAAAAAAAAAACCAGTATAATCCGTAATGTGAATTAATATTTAAAATATAAACTGTTCCCCTGATGCCACACTTTTCAGTCGTCATCACTCCTTGTCTTCAGTGTCACATGATTCTTTAGAAATCATTTTACTAAGCTTTGTTGCCTGATTAGTACTTATAATAATCATTCGAAACAGTTCTGATCAATATGTTTGTGTTCAAAAGCACAGCATTTGTGTCAAACAGCACTCATTTGTAATGTTATAAATATATTTTCTGTCACTTTTGGTGACTGCTTAATGCATTCTTTTCTGAATATATATATATATTTTCATTCATTCATTCATTTTCATTTCGGCTTAGTCCCTTTATTAATCTGGGGTCGCCACAGCGGAATGAACCGCCAACTTATCCAGCATATGTTTTACACAGCGGATGCCCTTCCAGCTGCAACCCATCTCTGGGAAACATCCATACACACCCATTCACACTCATACACTACGGACAATTTAGTCTACCCAATTCACCTATACCGCATGTCTTTGGACTTGTGGGGGAAACCGGAGCACCCGGAGGAAACCCACGCCAACACAGGGAGAACATGCAAACTCCACACAGAAACGCCAACTGACCCAGCCGAGGCTCGAACCAGCGACTTCTTGCTGTGAGGCGAACGTGCTACCCACTGCGCCACTGTGAGGCCCTATATATATTTTTTTTCTTTTAATTATTATTATTATTTTTTTATGTATTTTTATGTACTGCTGCCAAATATGGATAAGTGGATGGATAAGTATATGATGAATAAATATAGTTTTCATTAGCTGAACAACCCTATGAGAATAAACCAGTGCACAGCAGGTCCACTAAATTTCATTTTGGGTATTAAATTTCGTTAAGTTTATGTACGTTAACTCTTTAGTTAACATCTCATCTGTCTTTCGAATGAGACGTTAAGCTGAGGTCCTGACTCTCTGTGGTCAATAAAAATCCCATGGCACTTCTCGTAAAGAGTAGGGGTGTATCCCAGTGTCCTGGCCAAATACTCTCCATCTGCCCTTACCGATCATGGCCTCCCAATCATCTCCATTTACGAATTGGCTGTATCACTGTCTCTCCACTCCACCAATAGCTGGTGTGTGGTGAGCACACTGGCGCCGTTGTCCTGTGGCTGCCGTCGCATCATCCGAGTGGATGCTGCACACTGGTGGTGGTGTGGAAAGATCCCCCACCTGATTGTGATAAACTTTGGGTGTATGGCCATACACAATAAATGCGCTATATAAATACACATGACATTAGATTACATTTAGTTTTAGTGCCCATTTTCAATATTTACTAGTGGCTTACTGCCTCCTCATTTTAAACATACTGGCTTTTTATTAGTACTTGTAAAGCATATATTCTGGATGATCTTATTCTACATGATAATTCTAAATCCAATACCTAAACCCAGCAACTACTTTAATAATTATTAATAAGGAGCAAATTAGGAATTTATGTTGGCAAAAGTAATAGTTAATGATTTATTAATAGTGAATATACCTTAAAATAAAGTGTGACCAAATTTACTTTTACATTATTAAAACCAAAAGTCGTAGCCTATATGTTAATATTAGATCATGGATCTGAGCTATTATGAATTAACAATGAGCAGTTGAACTTGTATCAGTTAAAATTAAAGCGAATAAATACTGTACAAAATGTATAGTTCATTTTTAATTCATGTTAGTTAACGGGCCACTGTAACGCTACTGTAGAAAACAGGCATTCTCAAAGAACTTTACTCTCCTCAATTCAACAAATATCTTCAGAAGTACATAAAAGTGACACCAGGTTGGCACGGGGTGCTGGATGTGTGTGGTGAGGATCCTGAGGGCTGTAGGTGTTAAAGAGCCGTATCTCTGTGTCACAAAAACAAACAGACGGCGAGCAAGCGAATGCTGCTATTGAGTGAGGAGGCTGCTTCCATATGTGTGGAGTGTGCTTTGTCTCCTGTAGATAGAAACCGTGCTTTGAAGTGCGGATTGGCCCAGTGGGGTGCAAGCTTCTGTTGAGAGGAGATGCTAAACACAGAGGATGTGAGGGACACGCGACTACACTATTACCCATACAGGAGCAAAGAGGCGAAAACGCAAATCCAATGATAATGTACATCTGTTCCAGAGTATTTAGAGGCTTTGAACGCTTTTTTTTCCTGCCGGATAAGTGGAGCTCTTTTTCTTACAGTATCTCACAACTTCAAAGCAGATTCGCCGGATAATGCAAATGATCAGAATATAGCGCTTTCTGCAGGCTTGAGAGCATGAAAAGAAAAAAGAGAGGAGAGGAGAAAAAAAAGCGAATTAAAGCTAATTGGTGTGGCAGGCTTTTATGTATGAGAAGAAGGGTGAAAACAAAGCACTTTATTAACTGTCAAGTTCATTGAATTAGGCGAAGAGCTGGCTGAGTGCTAAAGTTCACATTCCCTCTGTCTGTCTTTGAGGTTTGTTTGTGGCACTCAAGGTCTTGTTGCCCTGTTGACATTTACTCCGCAGTGACTTCTGTTGAGGGTTTGATGAGATAACAGCCATTGAGATTAAGAGCGTCCTGTTGTAATCACAAAGGCTGAGAGGGAGATGTTAATGCAACTGCCTGCACCCATGTCTTGGTATGTCAGTGTTTTACAAAATAATTCAATATTATTCAAATACTTTCAAATATTAATGTACTAATCGGCCAACTCGGGCAGCACGGTGGCGCAGTGGGTAGCACAATCGCCTCACAGCAAGAAGTTCGCTGGTTCGAGCCCCGGCTGGGTCAGTTGGCATTTCTGTGTGGAGTTTGGATGTTCTCCCCGTGTTGGCGTGGGCTCCAGTTTCCCCCACAAGTCCAAAGACATGCAGTATAGATGAATTGGGTAAGCTGAATTGTCCGTAGTGTATGTGTGTGAATGGAAGTATATGGGTGTTTCCCAGTGATGGGTTGCAGCTGGAAGGGCATCCGCTGCGTAAAACATATGCTGGATAAGTTGGCGGTTTATTCCGCTGTGGTGACCCCAGATTAATAAAGGGACTAAGCCGACAAGAAAATGTATGTATAATCGGCCAACTCATTAGGTGCTACCTGCTAGTGCCAGGTTTGACCCCGTTTTGCCTTTAGAAATTTAAGGCAATAATAATGACATTTGTCGGCTGCACATTTTTTGATGAGAATCTTTTATTGCAGCACATCCCAAAGGTGCTCCATTGGATTTAGATCTGGTGACTGTGGAGGTTATTTGAGTTTAGTGAACTCATTGTGATGTCCAAGAAACCCGTTTGAGATGATTTGAGCTTTGGGACATGGGGCGTTGCAGAAACTGGTCTATCTAGATAATAAAGAAAAAAGTATTAATAATAAACTTTCAATTCAAAATGAAAGAAGGAAAAATGGCAACACTTTACCATAAGATTGTATTAGTTAATGTTAAATAATGTATATACTAAGATTAGTTAATAGAAATAAAGTTGTTCACTGTTGGTTCATGTTAACTCACATTGCATTAACTAATATTAACAAAGCATGAATTTGGATTTTAAGTAAATGTTGAACTATTATTAATAAATGAGTTATAAGCATGGTTATAAATTCATGTTAGTAAATACAATAACTAATACTTACTTATGAAGCCTTATTGTAAAGTGTGAGCCAACTAATTCAAATTAAATGAAAACAGAGAATGTAAAAATAAAAGTTTAAAATGAAACTGTTAACAAGTATTAATATTAAATAACACCGGCGGTGACTTCATCTGTCTTCTGTGATACTAAGGAAAATCTTTAATACAGCCAAAGAATTTAATTTCCTGTATTATTGTTTAGATGAATCATAAGCAAATTTTCAAGATGTAAATTTGACTGAATCATACATATTTTATGTTTATTGCTAACTCTCCAGAAATACATCAGAGAATGCTCCTACTATTTGTAGAATAATATTTTCAGATTGATTGCTCCATCATCACCATCTCTGCATCGGCCCAGGGTGTGGAAGTGAGATTGGAGTGTGTGGAAACATGGAGACATTTCTGAAATCAGGAGCTCAAGGGCTGATGAACTGTACTCAATTATTCAGAAGAAGAGAGAAAAAGATGGGTGGGGAGGGGGGAAATGCTTGAGGGTTATTTTTTTCATCAAGACCCCAGTAATTACAGCATTTTAGATGGTAAATTAACACTGATAAGAGAAAATATGAGGTGTTTGACAGTGCATCACTGTGAGAAGATTAGTTGCTTTGATGAGAAAATAGTAAATCCCACTGTCACAGCATAACCGAGTCTTAACGGACATTAAAGCTTGTCTTCATTTGGCTTGAACCAATGAGCTACAGATAACAGACAAGATCAAGTGCGCCAGTAAATCCCGACTAATGTACAATCTTCACTCTCTGCTCGCTTTATTCAGATGCACCCTTGCCTCTGACTTGGGTTTTATCTTCTCTTTTGCTTCCTCTGTTCTTCTCAAGCCTCTTACGAGATTCTTGAATTCTGCAGGGACCTTGCATGACTCACCTCCGTATCCTATAGACTTTAGTTTCGAGTTTTTCTCCTGTGATCCTTCTAGAGCCACACGCTGCACTTGTGACATACTCCCGATGGTGAATCAGTGTGAGATATGTTGAGATCATGCTGAACTCCTAAATAAAACCTTCACTTACACCTTCAGTGATCCATCAGCTGCACAAGTTCACATTAAAGGCATAGTTCGCCCAAAACTGAACATTCCCTTTACTTGTTCCAAACCTATGTGACTTTCTTTCTTCTGTTGAAAAGATATTTTGAAGAAAGCTGGAAACCAGGAAACATTGACTCGCATAGTATTTGTTTTTCCTACTATATTGGATGTCTATGGTTACAGGTTTTCAGTTTTTGCAGAAAAAAAAAGCTCAAAATGGTTTGGAGCAAGTGAAGGGTGATTAAATGATGACAGAATTTGAGATCTCTTTAACTAGTGGTCCTATAGATAGTATATATATTTTTAATTTCATTCATTTTGCAAAACTGAAGACAAATTAATGTTTCTCAAAAATTGATTGATTCATTCATCCATCCATCTATTCTACGTATGTAACAGACCAAAACGACCCTTTTTACCTTTAAAAGTGTAGGCTTTTTGATGTTATATTGAAAAAATATGAAAAATAACTAACAAATAAAGTTGAGAATAAAAAAACATACATGGGAATAAGAAGTAGGCGAAGTGTATGTGTAAATATAACAGTTGCAAATGCAAAAGTAAGAAAGACTGAATGTTTCCACTGGCATTCAATCAGTTTCTGCTGGGCATTTACGATACTTGCCATGGATGTCTTGAATAACCTTGATTCTCCACAGTAAACCGATGATTCATTTAATTAAATCTGCTGCGGTTCAGTAGATTTCCTCTTTAGGGTATTAACATGTTAACAGCATGCTTACACAGCACTCGGAGGCTTTCGTTTAGCATAACGTCTGAAAATATTAGTATGTTTTATGTATATTTCAGAAACCACATGAGGAAATTATCCACTTAATGTAATACTGGATGAGGCCACTTTGTGAGGCATCTGGTGTCAGTTTTGTCCACTTTTTTTAGCAGTAGTTTGTTCATGTTGCAGTTATGGATATCATGTTGCAAACCAGACAGATTTAATGAGAAACAACTTTGGGCTTCAAACTACATGATGCCAGCCCGATTTTGGCACAGTCTGTTCGAAGTAGGACATTGTGATGATTTGTAAAAAACAATAGCTGTTTTCTTTCGGTTTTCTGATGAAAACCATCTTTTGGCTTTAAAGAAGCGTTTTTTTTAAAGAAACGCTGTAAAAAAATTTGCTTTGAAAAGGCATGGAAAGAGTTACAGCTCTGTTTGTTTTGCGACCTAAACTGTGCAGAATTCTGCAAAAAATTCCCAGTCTGATCTGTGCTTTTGTAGAATTGTCTTCTTGCTCAAATTTGCTACTTTGATAGTCCTAAATATAGCCCAAAACTGCATAATAAAACACAGCGACTATCGTAATGTACCCGACCATAACTGTTTGACAAGTTGACAATTTCTTATGAATTTTTATATGATTTTAGAAAAAAGTGTAAATTATTTAACATAATCATAACTGGGGCAAAATGTACGAATGAGATAATAATTTGTATTTGTTTCCCAATATGTTTACAATTTGCATATACCATTGTGTTGTATTAATTATCATATTATTTTAATTTATTAATGTTTACAATAATTGACAATAGATAATAAAACAATAGTTTTAAAAAAACTTTGTTGTTTATCTTAAGTTATACTATGGCAGCTATTGATGTGCAGACTAAATAACTGAAACTCAAGGGCTTAGTTTCTTCCATAAACATTTTAAATTTCCATTTTTCAGCTTTACTGTGATACAGTTCATATGCAAGATTGGCATTTGACAGGATGGGCATGTGGCATTTTCACAGTGCCTCTAATTGAATTACATTCTAATTATTCTGCTTATCTGCATCTGACGTTACATATAGCCCTTGATATGTTAATTCCACGCTTACACGCTGTTCGCATTTCTTCAAAGGTGTGAACGGGCCGTTGTTATCATAGTTAGCCCTGGTTATCTTCCTCAAACTCTGATGAAGTCTATCAGAGGCCAATAAAATGAGAAAGAGAGAGAGAAAAAGAGGGAGTATGAGAGAGAGAGAGGCACCAAAAAGTTCCATTGGTTTTGAGTAGATCATTGGGGCTCTTTATTTTTGCAACATCAAAGGGCTCGTGTCTGCTTTGATGTGGCAGCATGCTGTTTAAGGTACAGAGTGAATGGAAAGATGTCAAGCTGCAAGGTGCCTCTGTAGTTTGCGAGGAGGGCTCTGCAGAGCAGCAGATGAAAGGACCAAACAGGGTTTGATAATGAATGTCCAACAAGTAGCCCATCTCAGGCAGTGCTCGCGCAGCGGGAGCCAGAGCTAACCTTCAACGACGCACACAACGCCCCGCACTCCTCCTCTAACTACTATCGCTCACTCCCTCGCTCTCTCTTTTTAGCCGTCCGCTTCAAATTCCCAGAGAAGTGAGCTTTAATCTTCTTGTCAATTAAAACTCAATACAAAAGCGAGCGCACAAACACACAGATAAAGGCGCGCGTGCCTGTGACTGCGGTCGCAGATGCGCTGCAACACGCGCTGGCACTTCTTCTGTTCCGTTCTCAGTCTCTCTGAAAGACATTTGATCTCTTTCTTTTTTGACAGCGCATGTCTCTCTGAGCCCCGCGCTAATTGGCTTGCAATTTCTCCAAGACTCGACTCAATTAGGACATCGCTTACCAGCTTGCCTCCCTGGTCTGTTTGAAGCCATTGTCCACCGCTGCGCTGACAGAGTTTTACATCAGACTCTCGAACAGTGTCAACTCACCTGCTTCTTTGATGTGCTATTTCTCAGAAAAGGATGTCCTGCAATGCATGTGTGATGAAGTGTTGTTGGGCTGATCAAACGCGAGAACAAACATAAAACGAGACAATGGATCTTAATTGACGTTTTTATTAAATCAGACGTTATATAAACTTTGTTGTAATGAAGGTGTGCTGAACAGAAATATGGTTAATACACGGTTTTCGTGTGAAAAAAGAGGTGTGAGTGAAGCTTCTTTAATAATGCAAGGTTTTCAAGCAAGAGAACAGGTCCAACACTTTGAGTGCAGACGAGGCTTGAACTTTAAAGGTTCGGTGTCCAGCTATAACTATGTGGGCTATTTTGGAGTAGTGAAAAGTAGATATTCATTTCATGTTCTCTGGGGTAAGTGTGGTATGAACCTCCCGCTTGGCCCAAAATTCCCTGGTGTGCTGCCATTCCAATCAGCCGTAATCCACGTCTGCCTGATGTCAAACGAGATCTTTAATGAAAATCAAGCTAGAATAAAAAACCTTCAAAAGATTACTTATTAAGCAATTGGAGCAGAAAATACGTCAGAGACATCATGGAGTCTTCAGTGCCTTGGCAAAAGAAATTATTCATACATACATTTTATGCGTACCGTCTTACGGAGTATACAGACAAACAAACTCCACAGCACTGAAGTCCCATTCCCAAAGAAATAACTCCTTCTTTTAATAAAGCAAAAACACTGCACAACCTGTGTATTCAAACTCCTGAATAAATCATTTATATAAACCACTGCTTTTGTGAATGTAAAACATACACGGCCAGTGTATTTTGATTCTTGAACAAAAGACTGCAGTGAACTGGTTATTTTTTGTAAACCAAAAACAGAAAGCATTGCAAGTCCAGTGTTGTTTCCTGAACAAATGACTCCTGTGAACATGGGGTTTTACAGAATCTAAAACAATGAGCATGACCATGATAGACTGATTCTTGAAGAAATTACCATCACGAATCTGTTCTTTTTTGTAAATTAAAAATAAAAAAAGCACAATCTGATTCCCCAAAAAGCACCAATATTTGAATGAATCAAAAACACTGAGCAGGACCAGTGTAGTCTAATTACCAAATAAATAATGGTTGTTCATTTTAGCAAATTTAAAAGTGCACAACCAGGAGTTTCCCAGACAATGTGTTATTGGAAAAACTGACTACTCTGACTACGGCATCTGACTACTACTACTGTTTCCCGAACTGTGTTCCTCATACTGAACATAATTTTTGAAATATGTTGGTTAGAACTGTTAGTTATGTCATGAAAGTAGTGGTAACCTTAAAAATGTGCTTTACTTCTCCAACAAACAAAATACATCAAGTTTGTTTATGAAAGATATAGGCTTATGACTGAATGAAAGATATAGGCGGCATGGTGGCGCAGTGGTTAGCACCATCACCTCACAGCAAGAAGGTTGCTGGTTCGAGCCCTGGCTAGGCCAGTTGGTGTTTCTGTGTGGAGTTTGCATGTTCTCCCTGTGTTTGTGTAGATTTCCTCTGGGTGCTCCGGTTTCCTTCAATAACATGCTTTATAACAGAATTAAATGGCCTAATGAACTAAGAACTAAAATGGCCGTAGTGTATAAGTGTGTGTGAATGTGAGAGTGTATGGGTGTTTCCCTGGGTTGCGGCTGGAAGGACATTTGCTGCGTAAAAACACATGCTGGATAAGTTGGTGGTTTATTCCGCTGTGGCAACCCCTGATAAATCAAGGACTTAGCCGATGGAAAATGAATGAATGAATGAAAGATATAAATTGTACTGCATAGCTTGATTATTTTTCTCATATGGATCTGTTTGACTCTATAAGTCATATCTACAGGTCAGGAGTTGTAGTTAGGACACGAGATCTATTATTCTGGGAAACAGAGTTGTCTAACGATGCCTTTGGGACACTAATTTCAGTGTAATTTGATTCCCAATCAAATGACTCATATTAAAAAAATATTTATGGAATTAAAAACACAAAACCTTTGCTAAAAAAAGCCATTTTGTTCTGATTTTTGTAAATTAATTTGGTATATATTTCCCAAACTTCTGTTTCTATCTCAAAGAGCTGCAGGGTGTGGACTTTTGCTAATATACAATAAATGAAGGATTATAGGACCTTGATCTTTCCTTCAAAAACATTCAACCTTGAAAAGTTTGAAAAAGTGAATTTTATGAACTATTTTAATATTTTAAAGTGTTATACAGTATTGTCTGGGCTGGTGTTGTATATTATGGTTCATTCATTCATTCATTCATTCATTCATTTTCATTTCGGCTTAGTCCCTTTATTAATCTGGGGTCGCCATATTATGGTTCAAAAACCTGGTAATAAACTGGCAGTACATTTTCAGCTATTTTACAGACTTATACTATTTCTTATACATTATATTCTTTCAAACTACTAAAATGTCAATAAAAGGCCCTTGTTAAACTGTAGAGTTGAATTTTCAACATCAAATGTGGACAAAGCAGAGATCAAGGTCCCATAATGCAATTCACAACTGTAAATAAACAGAAAACACATGTGAATCACAAAATACGGAAACTGTTAATTAACATATATATATTTTTTACAGTGTATACAAACCTTTATCACAAGGTACCCCACCATGTTGAGGGGACAGTAAAAATCCTGCATCCTTCACTGTTTGCAATTAGCGAGTAAGCCACAGTTTTACTAAATCAGAATTGACAAGAACATCCTTGCTAAGGGAGTTCAATTCACGGCTCTTCTCTGATTAGAATAATAGCATTTCTGTCAGAACTCATCTCTCTGTCCCCCAACAGTCTTTGAGGAAAATCAATAAGACAACCTCACTGTTTGTCATTACATCTGTCACTGTCGGATTCGTCTGAGCTTTGTTTTCCACACCGATAAGGAAGATGACAAACCAATCATAGCACATGAGGAAATATGAGATAAAACCATCATGGGATAAACAACCAGCAATAAAAGAACAAAACAACTCTCTTTCCTGTGTTTTTATGATGTAGATCAATGACAAAGGCACATTGGAGAGCCACATATCTCTTTCTCACACACTGTAGGTATTCAGAATGTTTTTGCATTGCTTTCATCAGCTGCTTGGGTATTATGCCAATCTGTCTGATTTGACCAGGAAACCTAATTTAGCTTTCTTCACGGCTAAAAATCCGGAATTTTCTTTCATAGTTCTGAGGTTTTTCGAATGTCTTTTTTTCCCTGACAAGAGTTTTGAGCATGCATGCAGAAGAAAAGCTTATAAATATGTACGGTGTAGTGCACCGAATGTAATCTGTTTACAGCATTTGTCTGCACACTATTGCGCTGTTCCTCAGCCAAATCACTGCCTAATTGTGTTGTCACTGTCAGCACTTGTCAGCTGGCCACTGTACAACTATGCTAGAAATGCACCACATTCACAGTGATAAACAAGTTCATTGAGTGATACTTAATAAAGTGAGAGGTTGTTTCTCCTTAATAGATCAAAAAAGCCCATTGCTGTTGTACAGAATTGGAGATTCTGTAAACCATTAGCATAACTATATTTATAGACTTTTAAAGGCATATTATGTAATTTTTGCCGCTGGAGGTCACGTTCAATACAAACAAAGGTGTAGTTTGGTGACTCCATAACTGAATGTGGAATCATGAGAGTTGTGGTCTTCATTGCATCCTTTGGGACTCCTGCAAAAGTCATGTTCATGAATGAGCTAAAGTATTCAAAACGTATTAATTATAGTTGTGTGAATCAGAATAAAGATGAAAAATGAGAAGGTTTAAGCAATTGCTGATGAGAGACGAGCGTGACACAGCGTGAAAACAACAAAGCTTTTATTATGCCACAGTTGACCCCTTATGGTTCTTCCACTCATGAACATGTGGGGGGAAAACAGCACTGTTTAATTACAGTAAATACATTTTAAGCTTCTGTTATAATGCTGGGATGGCACGGTGGCTGAGTGGTTAGCACTGTCGCCTCACACCAAGAAGGTCGCTGGTTTGAGTCCAAATTGGCATTTCTGTGTGTAGTTTGCATGTTCTCCCTGTGTCCGTGTGGGTTTCCTCCTGGTGCTTCGGTTTCCCCCACAGTCCAAAGACGTGCTATAAGTGAATTGGGTAAAACAAAAATTTTCCGAAGTGCGTGTGTGAATACGAGAGTGTATGGGTGTTTCCCAGTACTGGGTTGCAGCTGGAAGGGCATCCACTGCGTAAAACATATGCTGGAATAGTTGGTGGTTCATTCCACGGAGGCAACCCCTGATAGATAAGGTACTAAGCCGAAGGAAAATGAATGAATGAATGTTATAATGGGTGATGCGGTGGTGCAGTGGGTAGCACAATCGCCTCACTGCAAGAAGGTCGCTGGTTCGAGCCTCGGCTGGGTCAGTTAGCATTTCTGTGTGGAGTTTGCATGCTCTCCCCGTGTTCACGTGGGTTTCCTCCAGGTGCTCCGGTTTCCCCCACAAGTCCAAAGACATGCGGTATAGGTGAATTGGGTAAGCTAAATTAGCTGTAGTTTATGTGTGTGAATGAGTGTGTATGGGTGTTTTAAGGGCATCCGCTGCGTAAAACATATGCTGGATAAGTTGGCAGTTCATTCTGCTGTGGTGACCCCAGAATAATAAGGAGACTAAGCCAAAAAGAAAATGAATGAATCAATCAATGTTATAATGCTGCTCTGTGCAGTCTAATGAAATGAACAACTTGTTAAAGAATCATTGGTGTTTCCCTGTTTTCATTAAAACCAAACTGGAAATAAGGGTGTATGAAATCATTAGCATGACTAGTTAAAATTGCTTATTACTCTGGATTTGAACATGCTTCAAAACATTTGAGATAAGTACATAAGGCAGCAAAATAAATAACACTGCTCTAGTGTTTTTTGGATATTTTTTATTAAAAAAAAACATAACGGGACTTACATATTGTGTCTTTAAATTTTAGTTCAGGGATTAGAATTCAGTTAAACTGTAGCAAACAAGATGCAATTCAAATGTATGGAAGTAGAAATGCAATTGTAACTATTTTTTCCAAAAACTAGCAAAGGGCAAAATAGGCCCTGTTTTTAAAGCAGTGGATGACAGATCTACTGAGGGATGGAGACATCATGCTGATCAGCTCTGGTCTCATCAAAGCTCAACAGCCCCCACAAAAGATTAACACCAATCCTTCGCAGCACCTTCCCTCAGACCGCCATACATGTCATATATGTATGTTTCAGCTAACTACTGGCTATCATTATCAGAAGACTATTGCTTAACTTGGGCAATAAAACATTAGAACTGAAACAATAAATTGTTCATAGTTATTCCACAGAACTGGTTCTGTGCAGAACAAAATAATTTTCTTGACAGTTTAATACCAGAACCAGCTCACTGAACAATTAAAAATTGTATAAATCATTCTAAGCACATTAAAATTATTCATAGAAATTGGCAGATCTCTAACAAAAATTACTCTAAAAAATAAATGAGCTGAACACCATGAGCTTTAAATAAATATTAAATGTTACTGAGTTTAAGTGTAAAAATTGCAGTTAGCTTGCTTTGATAATAAGAGTACGACCACTCCCCTATGGCGACATGACACATTTTTTTTTTAATTTTTAGAAATGTTCATAACAGATGACAATCTTTATCCATTTACATTTGATGAATTGAATTTATTTTGTCATTTCAATGTTTTTTTTTAATGTCAATGAGAAATTTGTGGATTTATCATTTAAAAAACTATTTTTGATTTTCATTTAATTCAAGACAGAAACTTGTTTCTGATTCCTTTTTATCTGTACTGGTTTATGGTAATATGGTGTATACTTTTGCTCAATTGTATCTTCTTTTTTCTCTGGTAATGTATATCATGAGGCTTTAAGATTCACAGCAGACTGTAAACATTCAAACTTTGGAAATGCACTATTACAAGTACAAAACCATTATGAGATTGTTGCCTATATCTCCATTGTCTTATTCAACAAAAAGATTTTGAGCAATATAATATTCCCTTCCTTGTCAAAACTCAAATACTCTTTCTGTCCCTTGCCTGAATTGAAGTGGGGAAAATGACTTTTATGTTTACAGCTACATCTGGAATCAGGAATCATCTTCAATGTAACATTTCTAAAACTATTATTCAAAAACTGGAAGATGGGTTTTAGTCATCTTTTGTCTTGTAGATTTGAGATGAAATTGACTAGTCCATTTTAGCTAATGTAAAAAAAGAGGTTTATACAGTTTAAACAAAAATGTTAATCAAAAATAAATAGGCTAAAGTAATTAATTAATTAATTTATTATTAATATTAATTCATTTTGTTTTCAGCTTAGTCCCTTCATTAATCTGGGGTCGCCACAGCAGAATGAACCGCCAACTTATCCAGCATATGTTTTACGCAGCGGATGCCCTTCCAGCTGCAACCCATTACTGGGACACACGGACAATTTAGCTTACCCAACTCACCTATAGCGCATGTCTTTGGACTTGTGGGGGAAACCGGAGCACCCGGAGAACATGCAAACTCCACACAGAAATGCCAACTGACCCAGCCGAGGCTCGAACCAGCGACCTTCTTGCTGTGAGGCGATCGTGCTACCCACTGCGCCACCGTGACGCCCTAAATTCGTTTTAGTGTCCGTTAATACAGTTGTTAATACAATAGTTCTGAATACTATTTCAAAGAAAAAGCCTTGGATGATACTAGAGTTCCCTCTTGTGTTTGAAATGTGGTTCTGCATCTAGGTTAGCCTACTTTACTGTGAAAAGCTGTGAAAGTGGCTTCCCTTTTTCTTGTCCATTATCATTTCCCCAGACTTGTACAGAGATCATGAAACGATCATAACTCTATATCGAAACTATGTAGCCTACAGTGTGTACCTAGGCGGTTTAAGTGAAATCCGCGGAGCATACCCTCCCGAGGTGACAGTTTCTGATAACGTGTCAAAAAAGTTTATAGGACACAAACACCAAACAGCACTCTACTTACCACTCCACCCCGTTTTTAAAAACCGAAGCAGATTAAAAAAAGGTTTTGACACATCGCGAGAAAGTAAACAATGACTCACTAACGCGTCACAACACCCAGTTCTGTGAAACAACGATAGAAGCTCACACTTATAACTTCCTGAAGAATTCGCTGTGGACACACCAGCCCCTCCTCTTTCACTTTCAGTTCGGACGGTCTTGTGGCCAAACAGACTTTAGCCAAGACAGATAAGCATGCGTTCGAGGTGTTTTTATAATACAGACAATATAGAGCGCCAGTGAATAATAGCATTTATGAGTATCTAGCAGTCAGACGTCGTATATAATCGTTCGTTTGCGATTATTCAGTTCGAAAGTTTCAACAGAGAGCTCAATTTGTTCTGTATTCACGTACGATAATGAATAAAAACACTTCCTTTGACTTTAGTGGGCGACCGATGACGTCCATAAATATTTGTACCGTATGGTAAGTATATTTGTTTTGCTTAATCGCAATTTTTCTTGTCTGCAAAGCATGTTTTTCCAAAGCTATTCCAATAATTTTCCCTATGTAACTGTCATTTGATAGAAATGTAGCCTCATTGTAAATCAAAAACATCATTTGGCAACTTTAGACGTTAAAATGAGGAACCAGATGGCCACATTTACACTAGGCTACCTGTTTGTGCTGATGTTTAAGAAAATGAACATTATCACAATATAATATCTGACATCTAATTAATAGCACAATGTGATTCTTCAGTGAGAGGTTGTGATGTTGTCTCATCTTTTTAGTTGAGTTCTGTTGTGACTGTGGGCTATGAGGCGAGATTCAGTTCACGATGAACGCTCAACAGTTGATCCTTACACAGCGAGCAGAGCTTCTGGCAGTTCTGTGTGGTGGAGGCAGCGATGAACCTGTGGAGAGTGTTTTGGACCTGCTACTTGCTCATGACGTTCTTGTCTGGGAGGATTACCTTAGGGTACGAGTGGCAGAGAAACCCTTGTGTGCCAACATCAGGCAACTTTTAGATTTGGTGTATAACAAAGGAGAAGACGCATGCAGTCATTTTTTGACTGCTGTTGACCAAATATTATTTGAGGAGCAGAAGGCTGGACTATGTTTTGGTAATGGATGCGCTGTGGTTAGCAAGGACAGACCAGACACTGCAACTTCAACATTACTGGCTGACAGGCCAGTGTTAGTGAGAAGACTCAGAGATAATATTGATGAAGCACTAAATGTTTTACTGACAACTGGTTGTTTCACCATTAAAGATTGTGATAGTGTGCAACTACCTGTATACACACCCTCACAACAGGTAACAATACTACTTTAATCTATGAATTTGTTTTAATACACAAATAAGGAAATTCTATGTGCCACATGCCATCTCGATTTAATTTGCAATGTATCTTTTCCTGTTGTTCTGAAATCATTTTGGTCTATGTAAATATTTCTCCCTACCAAGCATGTTCACAGGGCCAGATTTATGCATAGACATTCTGTTACAATGTGAAGGAAAAAATTATATATATATATATATATACACACGCTGTAAGACAATTACTATGTTATCATTAAAATATTGTAAAATACTGTATGTACTTAACTGTAACCACTGTACAGGGGCCCTAAATTATAGGAGTGTGGTCCAAAAATGTTCTTTGCCTATGTTACAAAAAACATAAATCTTGCCCTGCCTTTACTAAATTTCCATTACTTATAAAATAAATGCACATATACACTAATCTTGTTGGATTATGGCAGGTTCGAAGACTGTTAGACCAAGTCAAGTTTAAAGGGGAAACTGCTGCAAAAACCTTGCTGCAATATCTAGAGCAGTCTGAGCCAACCAGACCAAACTCTGAAGAGAAAGAAAATACACCTTCTGCCGGTATTTTCTTATATTTAGTTACAAACTTTTAAATATATGGGGCACAGAATATGTGTTCGTCAATACATTTTGTCTTTTTTTTACATTCTTTCTCCAGATTGTCTGCTCTACCAGAAGAAGCTAAGAAGTTCTGTTGCTTCCCAGTCCCTCTTCCTTAGCACCTATGGCGGGACAGGACGTTTCTCCCTGGATGACATCTACACTGATGGACTTCTTGAAGTGATGAATAGCTCTGGTGAAACTACAACATTAGGGCTGGAGGATGTTGTGGGTCCCATGGGGATTCTTAATAAAGACGCTGACACTGTTCTGGTGTCTGGAGAGGCAGGAAGTGGCAAAAGCACACTACTTCAGCGACTGCACTTGCTCTGGGCAAGAGAAGCTTTGCTCACAAACACTTTTCTGCTGTTCCCCTTCAGTTGCCGCAAGCTGAATGCTGAGCACAGAGAGCTATCTCTGAAAGAGCTCCTCTTCCTGCACTGCTGCTGGCCTGATCGAAACCAGGATGAGGTCTTCCAGTTCATACTAGACCACCCTCATTTGGCGCTCTTTACCTTTGACGGACTCGATGAGTTTAAACTGAGTTTCACAGATGAAGACCGTCATTGCTGCCCTACAAAGCAGGTGCCTATACCTGTTTTGCTTTTTAATCTATTGCAGGGTACCCTAATGAAGGGCGTTATGAAGGTGGTCACCAGTAGGCCACAGGCTGTGGGTCCATCACTGAAGCGCTATCTCCGCAAAGAAGTGCTCCTCAAGGGTTTTTCTCCTGGAGGTATCGACTGCTTTGTTAAGAAACATTACAGTGACCCTGCAATGGCTAGAAGAGTCATAGAGTCTCTTCAGGGTAACACTGCATTACTAGGTCTTTGCCACATCCCTGTCTTCTGCTGGATTGTAATCAAGTGCTACCAGGAACTCCTGGGTGGTCAAGACGGTATTCCTCAGACCATCACTGATGTCTACCTCCTCGTTTTACAGCATTTCTTCCAGCGAAAGTCATCTCAGCCCCAAGGAGGTCTGGGAAAGGCCTGGTTGGCGGAACATTCGGACACAGTGTTAAAGCTTGGAGAGTTGGCACTAGAAGGTCTGCAAGCCTCCTGTTATGTGTTCTCAGGTTATGAGCTGCAGAGAAATAGGCTTACAGAGCAAGATGTCAGCATGGGCTTCCTCATTTACTGCAGTGACATATCTGTGACTGATTGTAAACGCTATGAATTTCTGCACATTACCTTACAGTGTTTTTTTGCTGCTCTGTATGTTGTTCTGAATTGCAACAATGATCGTTCTGCTATCTCTAGACTCTTTCAGCCTCGCAACAGGCAGGTGTCAGGCTTGTCTCCAAGCTGTCTGGGACTCTGTATTGATCATTCAGTAGAGGAGTCCCATAAGGCAGAGACAGCAAACCTCCAGATCACAGCTCAGTTTGTATCAGGACTTTTATCCCAGCGACACAATAATCTCCTTCTGGAGTGCTGTCCTGCTGCTGTCCGTGAGCGCAAAGTTAAGCAGGTAGTCAAGGCATTGTCTAAAAGGATGCAGAGACATTTCAAGTCCATTCCTCGTCCTGTGGAGGGTGAAAAGAAGAGCATGCATGCCATGCCATGTTTCGTTTGGCTGATCAAGTGCATCTATGAAATGCTAGACAACAGTATTGCCCAAGATGCCATGGCTAAGTTGGATGTTGAGCACCTGAAGCTCACATACTGTAACATTGGGCCTGTTGAATGCACTGCGCTGGCATATGTGCTGAAGAACCTGCAGAAACCAGTTGGACTACAGTTGGACAACAATTCAGTGGGAGATGTGGGTGTGGAGCAGCTTCTGCCGTGTCTGCCTATGTGCCACTCCCTTTAGTAAGATGACATTTTAACCTAACTTGCATTTGAATTGTTGCACGTGCTTTCTTTTTCTTCACTTAAAGAGTTCACTCAAAAAGGAAAATGCTGTAATCTGCTTATTCTATCATGTACTCGACCTCCTTATTCCAAACCTGTATACATTTATTTCTTCTGTGCAACACAAAAGGACTCTGCTTTTATTTTCTCAATGCAAGGAAAGTCCACCCCCTAACAAAGTTGTCTGCCCCCTAACATTCTTCTTTTGTGCTCCACAGAAGACATACAGGTTAAGAATGAAAAAAGTGTTATGCCAGATTTTTCATTTTCCTTTTTTTTCCCTGAAAACTGTTTAAATAATTAGCAAAATAATTTGTAAGATTCTTCTGAATTTGGCAGCTTAAGGAACAACAACATATCAGATGAAGGAATACGGAAACTTCTGGAAAAGGGAATGCAGTGTGAAAGCTTCCAGAAATTAGCGTGAGAATACAAACACTTGAACTGCAATGTATTAATAATAATGAATCGTGTTGTATTGTTATACATAGAACACCCAAGTTTGATTACTACTTCAATATTTCCCCAGGCTTTTCAACAACAAGCTCACTGATGCTTGCACCCAATACTTTTCTTGGCTGCTAAAAGCAAAGCAGAACTTCCTGGCTTTGAGGTGAGTGGTTACTTCTTTATTATTTGCTCATCATTCTTATAATATTTTTTTTCAGGTTGTACTGCACATGTAGAAATGTTACAAAACTAATAAATAAACAATTGCTTTGTACTCTAGGCTTGGAAATAATAACATCACATCACATGGAGCAGAGCAGCTGGCAGAAGGCCTGAGCTACAACCAATCTTTACAATTTCTGGGGTGAGGTCAAAGAAAGGAATGAAATATTGTATGGTTAAATCTTTGCCTATATTAAATTACATCTTTTTTTTACTTCTAGATTATGGGGTAATAAAATTGGGGACAGGGGAGTTGAGGTATTGGCAGATGCACTGAAGAACAGTAAAACACTAATATGGTTAAGGTAATGTTGTATAGCCCTATATGACCATAAATCTGTATTCTGTAATGCAGTGTTTAAAAATATTTTGCAACATGCTAAATGATGATAAGCAAAGAAAGAAAGGTTGCCTAGTCAGATCAAAACAAATTTGCAGAGCAGTGAGTCACTCAGTGCAGCATGTTTTATTTTGTGTGGTAATGTTGCGTTGGTTTGTTTCAGTCTGGTGGATAATGGTGTGGGCAGTGCCGGTGCATGTGCTCTGGCTAAATTTGTCAGACAGAACAAAAGTCTGGAAGAATTGTGGTGAGTGGCTTCAGCTTTTTTTAGGTTTCATTTTTTTGGAGTCAGATATGCACGATCTATGTCTATCTCTCCTAAACAGGCTAAACAAAAACTGTATCAGCAAGGAGGGGGTTGATTGTATGGTAGAGGCACTGAAAATGAATACTAGTGTTAAGAAAGTCTGGTAAGGATGTTTCTCAGCATTTTAACTAACCATTCAGTAGTTTTTACAATAAAAAAACTGTTAACTTTTAAATATATTTTTTTATTCAAATACTTTTGAATGTGTGTATTAAATGTCATATTACCCATGCCTGGGTAATGATTTGTGTGTTGAATAATATTAATATATTTAATACAAAGGCTCTTTGCCTTTTGCTCTTAAAGGCTGAGAGGAAATAATCTGAGCCCACAGGAAGAAGAGCAGCTGAGCCAGCAAGAATGCAGATTGACCTTCTGAGAGAAAGATGCCTCTATAATGCCAGCCATCCAACTCCCAAATCCAATGCTCATCATTTTTCTTTAAAAACAAATAAACTGGCATCCATAAACACACAAGCAGGAAGTCATAGTTTAGCTAGTCAAAGTTTTGTAAAGTTAGCATTGAATATGCAGAATACTGATCAGAATGTCAGCTGGGGAGAACGACTGGGATACACTTACTGTTTTGCCTTGAATGTGTCTTCGAGATGTGTCTTGTTTTTTTCCAGATTTCATAAATGTCGTCTGTAAAATGTTTTTGTGCGTGTCAAAGCTCATAGCATTATAAATGTGTAACCTGCTAAATGTCAACCAGCAAAACTGTACTGTACACGAAAACATGCTTGTGTGGCTTGATCCTTGTACTCATCCTCAGTTTACAGTTAGTACGTGTATTATTTTGATATGTGGGATATGTGGGTTGGGTTTTTTTGTATCGTATATTCAGTTTATTTAAGGGTCTGTTACTTGCATCATATAATGTCAGGTTTTGTTATGCTGGGTTTTGATATGCTTTAAGTACACATTCTACAACTTATTAAACTGCAGATTTGCTATTGATTCATGTGGGGGTTTTTTTTCTTAGAAATTCTTAAAAAAACTCGTTTACATGTGAGACTCATGTAAAACATGCTATAAAAACACAAAATACCTTCGGGGAAAAAATTTTGATTATATAACATTTGCTGCAGGAATTCAGATTTATATGCTTGAAAAAACAGAAAAGGAAGAAACCTTCACGTACAACCTGTCACACAACCAGTTCCTCATTTTTCTCAACCAAACTACTGGAAAACCCCAGGCCAGGAGGCGGGGTTATGTAAAAGACAACCGAAAAGACCAATGAAAGCTGCCGCTCCCTTTAGCTGTCACTCCCTGGCCAATGGGTGAGCAAGTTTCGCTCCAGTTCCGTAGCATGTTTGGTTTAACACAATCACACACACTGTAAATAATACCCACACTTATTAGAAATTTAGCAACGACCTCGGCTTTAACCAGTATTATCGGATTCTTCCCCCCGTGTTTTCGTCTTCGTCTCGATCGAGATTGTTCCCAGCTTGTTTGAAGTACGAAGAGGAGGCGGCTGTCCCTCCATTAACCGGTAGTAATGCAGAGTGAGAGCTGGCTTGAGCTGAGCCCATCCGACAATGTCAAATAAACACCATCATCACTAACAGCGCCACGAGAGCTTGACTGGAAAAATCTCTCTCCAAATGCCATCGAAGGCGGACGGGTGAATACCGGGATATTTAAACGTCAGGTAAGAGGAGTGTGATGATGAGCTCGTGCTGATGTCACCTGTTTACCTTCAACGTTACAGTCCGACTCTGATACTTGATCAGCTGTGGATGTTTGATTGTAACCAGATCCACTGATTGTGCATGAAAACACAGCGTTATCCAACGGTCACTTTATGTCTGAAAAGAGCTCTTGGAGTAACAGCTAACAGAGAAGCTGACAGTTTGCGTCTTGTACCTGATCATTGTGTTTTAGTGTAAGGCCTGTCTATCTCTGCTGCATCGTTTTCATCCAGCAGTATTGATGAAGTGCATAACGCTGATGTGGTGTTTACATTGGATGTGTTACATCATGAACACAGTTATTGCACATAAGAAAGTCTGTTCATGTTGATTATAAGTTGGCTTTACAACTGGGCTTTCCCAGCACTGTGTTGACAAAGCTTCAGGTTTATAGATGACTTTCTGTCTACTATGCTTAGATGTTGATGCAAAGACAGTCAGCATTAACATTGTCTCCGGAGAACCCTTTGCAGTGCTTATCAGTAATGTTTAGAGACCTAACCTTTTTTTTATTTAAGAGGGCCCTGTTTTACATGTCACGTGCCTCTTGGATCAGGTGATTGGGTCAAAACAAAACAACAATCCAAATAAGTGCTATAGACAGGGTTCCCACTTTAAGCCAAACATACATATTCCTGCCTTTCACCAACTAAGAAGCTGAATTTCCATGACGTAATGAACAGAACGACAGGCTGCTGTTGTGTTTGTATATTGAAAATATAGTATTAAAATAATAAGGTAAAATAATAACATAATATTAAAATGGTTTTAGCTTGAATATCATTTTTTTTGCACTACTTTAATAGCCACTATGAGAACAACAATAGATAATGTATTGTTAATGATGTTATATTTACTGTTTGTGTGGCTGCAAATTGCACCCTCTTTCATATTTGATAACTTGATGGGAGTTTTACAAACTTTACATTTAGCCTTTCTGTTGTCTACTTTTAACACCCAGTCTTTAAAGTAATGATTTTCCAAAGCTCTTAAAATTTATATTATCCTGCCATGTTAGTCTGGTGACTGCATTTGACTAAGTGACTGCCAGTTGGTGAGAGTAAAAGAAAAAAAAAATGGAGCTGATAAATAGCCTAAACATAACAATAGGCATGAACTATAATAAACAATATCTTGAAGCATCAAACAGAAATAATTCATGGCTTAAAAACTATAAAGATTCTCTGACTTTCAATGTCTGGAATGGAACTTTTAAAAATCCAAAATATACATTTAAGAAATTCCATGACCTCAGTGAACCTTGCACAGAGCACAACAAATCGGTTTTCAGAAGTCCATTCAGGTTTTTTTTAAAGGGGAAAGTTTTTTTTAAAACTGCTAAACCTTTCACATTAACCTAATTTATTTTTAAAGCAATCAAATATATAAGCAGAATTATACAGAAAAACTACATTACTCATAATGCAGTACAGAAAGTTCTACCAATCAAAGTGCTGCAGTGAGCAGATCAGGCCAAAATAGATGTTTAGCTCCACGGATCCCCATGAAGCACTGCGAATGATGCTGTTAAGTTGGCCTCCTTGCGCTCTCAGTATAAACGTGAAATATGTTTGTGTATCCAACAACTCAGAATTAAATTATTATTATTCTTTCTTCATTGTTTTTCTGTCAGTCACAATACTTAATGGGATTGTAGTTTTTATTACTTAAGTTGTTATTACTTAACATTAATTGTACTTTAGTTTTTTTATCAGTTTTCATAAAACTTCTTTGCTTCACATCAAAATTAGTAACACTGTGTTTCACAATATATCTGACTGGTTTGGCTCATAGCTCATAATCTGTGTAAAAAGACTTTTTAAAAATACTTTGTTGTTGAAAAAATTATTGTGAAACATTACTGGAATCAACACTGCTGGAAAACTGGATGCCATTTTTTTTACTATACTAAGGTGCTAACAGTGTGTTTGTTAAAGGTTTGTAGACCTCATTGATTAAATGATTTGGATTCAAGTAAGCTTGGTGAATGGTGATATAAAACATCATAGACGAAGATATACATTTGTCAAAACCTTGTTGGCATTTTTAGAATTACTGCCAAAGTGCCTGATGGAGTGGATCTTTCATCACTGCTATATCTTACATTTCAGACAGAAGCTGATGACGTGCAGTATCAGTAGACTGAGCAGCAGAGCGTCCCCTGTCTCACCTTATTTTCTTGATTTTAGTCATTGTGCAGTAGTGGTATTTGTACAGCATTATTGTGCATACAGGAAGCTCAGAGTGAGATTTAATTTGCTGTGTGAATTCCCCTGCTGCTGCGGAAAATCCAAACAGTCACACAGTCTGTGCTGATACAAGTGTGTGTACAGCTGGTTATTGTAATATCGTGGTCATTGATGAAGCATGCCAGTTAGCCAAGTCACTGGTTGTCATCATGTGATATTGCTTCAAGTAATAGTTTACCCAGGAATGAAGATTCTGTCATTGTTGGCCGAGCCTCATGCAATTATAGAACACAAAAGAAGATATATATATATATAGCACATAAATGTGTGTGTTGCATACATGAAAAAATAAAGATAAAACAAGTTTAGAAATATGTGAAGGAGAGTGAATGATGACAGTTTTTTTTTCATTTTTAGGTTAACTAACATTTATAACCTATGTTTAATGTGAACAGTCTATATCTGTCAACAGTTCAAGCTCTAGAACTTTTCATACTACAAAAGTAAGCAAAGTATAATTTCTTCAATCATTTTGTTAAAATGTTTTCTCAAAATGCAACACAACAGAAAAAGTTTTTTATACAAATTGGTTTTGTATTCTTGACAGCCAGCTATAAATCACAAATTGTGCTATGATCACCACAAACCCATGTTTATCCTTGATGCAAGTAAATCCATGTTTAATGTTGGTCTTACACTCTGAGTTGTTTTGGTCTTGGCTTTTGTGGTTAAGGGCATCTCAGTCAGTCCATATTTGCAGGCTTCTAAACAAATTTCAGATGAATTTGCCACCCATAGAGCTTGTACTGTTTTTGTTTGCTTCTTTACTCTTCCTTAATGAAACCTATGACACACGGAATTCTTAAATAAAGTGACTTGTACTTTTACAATTTTACTTTTAAACTTAAGTGACATGATTTATTTTGAACCTCGTTTAGGCATATCTGCAGTAGTCAAATCTGCATGCAGTGTTCCCAGTCATGGCCTCGCAGTTGTTAATTATGGTAATAATATAGCAAATGCTAGTGGGTCACTGCTTGTTCCCTTGAGGGCAGCAGGAAGGATTGGTCAGAGCTGGTAATTTTAGGCAGCATCACGAAGGGTACGAAAGTCTCTTTAAGGCAAGTCAGTTCAGTTGGCGGCCATAATTGTAACGCCTCCAGGCAGCTATTTCCAGTCATGCAAGTACAGCTCCTATTTATCCCCTTGATGGAAAAAAAGGCAAAATAACCGCTTGTCAACATCTCGATAACATGGGTCCCATTTAAAATGAGAACTAAAATCTGACAATGATGTTATCATAAATTGTGCTTCTTTAACGTAATGTTGCAAAAAAGTGTATTTCTGTATATATATGATCACACAAACCACGTCAAGTTACATGCAACTGGGCAAGTTTAACCTGGTTGTTAAATGTATTTTTTTTAGCATTGAATCAACAAGTAAATGGTAAATTTGGGTTCACTCTACTATCGCCAAATAAAACACAGCTCATATGTCTTATATTATCGGTGGTTTAATCTCAATTAAATTAACAGAAGATTGGATTTTATATTAGTTGTATTTTACACATCTATATGTGACTGATGAAACCATTTCAACATTTTGAATGGTTGTCTGATCAGTACAAAAAAGCAAAGACCTGTAAATCATTATAAAGGAGGATTTCTGTTATTACTTTCACAACTTACCCTAAAACTGTTAGAAGTCTAGAATTGTAATGACACTATTATCAAAATAACTCATGAAAATGCTTTTATGGTGGTAACCATCAACTTTAACTTCTCTGTTTGCCCAGTGTATACCCATAATGCAATTGTAGAGAGAGTTTATAACTTTATCATTTTAGGTTATTTTATGTGTATAGTTAGTAATAACATGATTATTAATAATTTAAAGGGATAGTTCAACCAAAATTTTACATTTTGTCATTTGGTCACTTTCACTGGTTAAAACTTGTTTGATTTTCCTTCTTCTGTTGAACACAAAATATTTTTGGAAAATATTACTGGTTGCTGGCACTCAGTCTATCATAGTAATTCTTTTTGAAAGTCGATGGATTATCAACATTCTTCAAAAAGATTTCTTTTGTGTTCAACTGAAGAAAGAAACTCATGGTTTCAGGTTAAAAACCCACATGAGGGAGAGTAAATGATTACGTCAGCTATCCCTTTAAGTACCATGGTTATCATCATCATTAATACCTTGATGATTTCCATTATTTTAGATATTTTTTTCATATAGAACCTTATTTATTTTTGACAGGAATGAAAAAAAGGTTGTTCAGCTGATGACATGTTTTTCATAAAAAAAAGAAAATCAATGAAATTGTATTCATGCCAGATTTAATGTCTGTTAAATTGGGGTTTCTTTGTGACAGACATAAACATTTTATTAGAAATACTCAGCTAAAAGAACAGATCAATCTCAAACAAGCAAACAAAACAAGACTAACCTCATTCTAAACGTTCTCTCTTTTTTTTTTTTTTTTCAGCACTTTATGTCTGTTAAGTCCATCCACCCTATTGAAAAAGTCATGAAATCTCCCACTTCCTGGTCAAACTGACCCCAGACCACCCTCAGAAGTTTATCGTGCGTTCCTGTCATCTTCAACCCACTCCTGCTATGCAGCCATGAGCTCTACGCTATGGAGTCAGGAGAAGCCAGCGGGCAGTTTCCGGGACGATTGGCGCTTCTACATAGTGGTGAAGGAATGCGTGGTGGAAAAGCCAGGCCAGAAGTCTCTGCGCATCCCACGCGGCAGCCTCGGTCAGGCCTGCCAGGAGCGCAACAGCCTCGGTCGCACAATTCCAGCCAGCAAAGGTAAACGCAGCCTACGCATCCTGGACCAGACCAATGTAGTGGTGAGCGTGGATGAACGAGATGTGATGGAGCTCGAGGAGAAGCTGGCGGAGCTGCTGTTCCCCATCACCAACTGTGAAGAGCGTTACAGCCTGCTCTGCAACAGGTCGCGTCTGGACAGGGCCCGCGACATCAACTGTGGGTCAAAAGTTCGAGTGCAGCTTAGATCAGGCGATGAGCCTCTTCCAGGCGTTGTCCGCTTTAAAGGAGCTTTACTGCCTGATCGAGCACTGAGTGGGATCTGGTTTGGTGTCGAATTGCTGGTGAGTGAAACTGTTTGTCTTGTTTGACGGTGCATATCTGGGATTGGGTTCACCTTTGCTCTTAAAGTGTGTGATCATTACACTGTAAAACCAAAATGAAATGAGTCAATTGTACTTCAATAATTAAAAAGTTAATTGCACTTGATAGAAGCATGTTATATGAACTCAACATTTAATTGTATTAAGATGAACTTGATGCCAAAGGGTTAGTTCACCCAAAAAGGACAATTTTGTCATCAATTACTCATCCTCCACTTGTTTTAAATTAGTTTTTTTCTTCTGATGAACACAACATAGGATATTTGCAGGAATGCTGGAAACCGGTTATCACTGACTTCCATAGTATTTGTTTTTCCTACTAAGGATGTCAATGGTTACTGGTTTCTAACATTTTCAAAATGTTGTCTGTTGTGTTCAGCTGAAAAAAATAATCCCATTAAGGTCTGGAACCACTTGAGAGTGAATAAATTATGAGTAAAATTTACTATCCCTTTAAACCATACAGTACCTGCCAACACACCCATTTTCCGGGAGTCTCTGGTATGTCACACCCATGTCAAATTCAAATTTTCAAATTCAAATTTTATTTGTTACATACAAAGTCACCCTCCCTCTTTCGTTATATCTCCCGGAAAACTCCTGTAATTCATATCGTAAATCCAATATTTGTAAATCCTGGAATTTTACAGACAAATGTTGGCAGGTATGCTTTAAACTGAATAGAAGCAGATTCTCTAGCTCTGAGCACAAATTAGTTGGGTTGGGCCAAGGACTGATGGGCTGTTGGAAGTGAGAGACACTTCTCAGCCAGGTACTACACCTAGGGCTGCAAGATGTTTTTAAAAAGATCGTTTGGTCTGGAAAACATCTGCTATGTATAAAGATTTGATGAACACTTTTAAAAAGGACTGTTTCATGAACATTCTAAATTACCATCTACAAGACATATTATAAATGTCTATTTAACATCCAACAGGAAATGTCTAATAGAATTTGCAGATGAGCAAACACTAAATCAAACACTAAAAATATACATGCATAATGCTCTCCACTCATCATAAACATGTCGTAGTACAAATTAAATGAAGTTCTACTAATTTAAATATGTTTGTTTAATAAAATGTTTTAAGGCAGTAGGCTTTCCCAAATGTATTGAGTAATCTGGAGTTTTCCATTCTACATGCCCTTGTTTACTTCAGGGCTTAGCTGAGAGTTTTGAATGGGCATAACTTAAGCCAGTAGGTTGGTTGTGTGGGTGAAGGCCAGTCTCAGATTTACCATCACAAGTCACAGTGTCTTTTGTTCAAATACCAAATGCGTGACATATTTATGTGAGATCTGATGCCTGTGTTTGTGTGCGTAATGTCTTTTTATCCTCTGCGGACCTCTTGCAGGAGGAGGGTCGGGGTCAAGGTTTCACGGAGGGCTCTTATCAGGGTCAGCAGCTGTTTCGTTGTGAAGATGAATGCGGAGTCTTTGTTGCACTGGATAAACTTGAGCTCTGGGAAGACGAGGAGTTGGAGGTGGATCGTGTGACGCTGGAGGATAATGACCCGGAAGTGGAAGGTGAAGCACCGCCACTGGAGATCAACTCTCGAGTCTTGGTACAGACTCGGGAAGGACCAGAACGAGGCACTGTTATTTTCTGTGACCTACTGCCGGGCAATGAGAGTCTCGGATACTACGTTGGTGTTGATATGGTAAATTAATTCAGTTGTTTAGATTCTGAATAATGTTATCAGGTGTAAAGTTATCATTGCATGTTTTAAAGGTGACCTATTATCCCCCTTTTTACAACATGTAAATGAAGTCTCTGAAGTCCCTAGAGTGTGTACTTAAACTTGCAGCTCAAAATGCCACACAAATACATTTTTAGAACTCTTTGACACTGCCCCTTTTAGGCTTTAATCCAAATTGTACTGTTTTGGTCACTGTCGCTTTAAATTCAAATGAGATTGTGCTGTCAGCTCTGTTTTCAAAAGTGGTGGAGCTATAAATGCCTATGTGTCACCATAGCGGCAGATTCAAAACTCTAATAGAGGACGGCTGCTTCTCACTCAGGGCTGTCTATGCTAATGATGGAGAGATCATCACTAATGCATGGGGCTTTCCCCTTCTGATGACATGAACAAGGGAGAATGTCAATCAAAGCGTTTCTACAGACTGTTTTTATGAAATGTGATTATAAAAAAATAGAATGAATACATTTTTACCATAAGTGGCTGGCTATAATCATACACTGTTGCCACACAATTGTGTTTAAACCCCGTATAAAAGGGTTTTTTGCACATTAGGTCCCCTTTAATATTTTCATTTTTGTTCAGCAATATTTTCAGGATGGTCAAATATTTTAGAAGTAAAGTTTTTTTTTTATTATTTAATCATTAAGGGTGCATGCATTGCATTGTGGATAACTGATACATTATTTGCTACAAATTTTTTAAATTATGATATAATTTTTGTGCTTTGAGCTTCACATCACAACCTTATATTGCACAGCATGAAGAAGGAATGTTTTATCAAAAATTTGAAGATTTAGTATTAATTATGTATTAGTGTTTTTAAATGTGAAGTGAGGGTTTACTTGCAATCACAGCTAATCTAAAAATTTGTCAGAGACTGATACAGATAAAACAACAACAACAGCAGCAGCAACAACAAAATGCTGTAATGCCAGCCAACACAATATGCTATCATTATATTGTGAATCAACTAAATACACTAACATTAAAAAACATTTGGGTTGTCAAACTGTTTTGTAAGAAATAATAGTTTTTATACAGCTAGGACAATTAAATTGATAAAAATTTAGAGAATTAAATTAAAAAAATTTTTTTTTTTTACATAAGATTACTTGTTCAAGTAAAGTGTTGTTATGAAATCATCAAAAAACCTTTGGAAAAAATCCATCAAATTATAGCATGCTGGAATGATTTCTTAAAGATCATTGTGTCAATGAAGACAATTCAGCTTTACAATCATAAAATAAATTGCATTTTAAAATATATTACACTAAAAAAGTAATGTAAACTTTAGTATTTCACTAAAATAACATGATTAAACAAGTGCAACCTATGTCAGCAAAAAGCTTTATAGCATATAAGAATATATAAAAAAACGTACCCACCTCATACTTCTGAATGGTAGTTTTTTTTATTTGTTTGTTGCAAAAATAGTTAGATGTCAGACACGTCAGTAAGAAGAGATGGATTAAAGACGAGCTATAGAGACGGCTCATTTTGCTCTGTTTGACCACCATAATGGCGTTCTGCCAAATGCTCACACAAGACACAACCAACACACGCCATTCCACTGTTCTCCTCTTTTCAGCCTTTGTTTCTGTCTCCTCTGTAAACCTCTCACTGCTCTCTGAGCACAGCTTAGCTGGACTTGCCGTCACCGAGATCTAAATAGTGTAGCTGAGAATCGAGTCTAACAGGACAGAACTTTATATTTGAGTTTGTTTACTTTGTAAATGCATGTATTCTTATTAGATCTTTTAATATTTGAATGTACACTAAGGAGATTGATTGATGAATTAGATTTGTTTGTTAAAAAGATGCACAAAATAGGGATATAAGTTAGATATATGTAGATTTCTGGCATGTAAAGGGTGTGGGTTTAGAAACCTTTTTTTTCAGATGATAGTGTAGGTTGTGTCGTGTAGCCATTAGAAAATTATAGCTTTCAGTTAGTAGAAAGATAAGTCCTGTCTGGGTCACAGCAGGAACGCAGATGAAGATTTCCATTAGCCGATAGAGACAGGCCAAGCTTTGTTTGGAATTGTTTATTCTGAGGTGGAAATGACAGTGTTGTGGATGTAAGGCTTTGTGGGATGATCTAGGTCAGGTGCAGTAATAGGGTGCTGTACCTCTCGCCCTCAGGACAATCCCATTGGAGACTGGGATGGGATCATCGACGGCAAACAGCTGTGTAATTTTGCAAGTCTCGAACACACCCGTCTCGTCCCCATCTGTGATGTGATGCCAGGTAAGGGCTCTCATTTCTTACTTCTGTGTTTGTCAGGCTTGGGTATTGGATTTTATTCTGAGTGCCGTTACTGCTGGAAGACCTGTTATTTGTACTGTTTGCTTCTAGATTGAGTTTGAGCTCAGTTCTACAACAAGTACCTTGGTTATTACAAAAGATTATACAAAAACATAGGAAAAGTTTGTTTGTTTGTTGGTTTTTTAAACGTGATTCATTTGAAAACTTTCAAGAAACATTTCTTATACTCGTTTAAAAATGTATGTACAGTTTATTTTTAAATAAGATATTTCATTGTGTGTTTTAGTTTAGTCAGGGTGTAGGCTAATTATTTGTTGTGAGAAAGAAGAGGACTGTGTGTGTGTGTGTGTGTTTGTGTTTTTGTGTGTTTGTGTGTGTTTGTGTTTTTGTGTGTTTGTGTGTGTGTGTGTGTGTGTGTGAGTCATGTTAACACATAGGAAACAGAGGCTCTTTTGTCTGGAGGCCTTGTTTTTGTGAGTGGCGTGTGTGGAGCTCTCTTTGTTCCCTCTATTTATTGATTTGTTTGTGTGCATGTGTATGTGTGTGGGCAAGATGTCTCGTCTTGGTTGGTAATGCCTTAAAGCTGTAGCTTTTCTTTACAGATTCCTTCAGTTTAACAGATTCAATTAATATAGAAAATGTTATTAATTTGTGCCACAGCAAAAGCATTTCTCGATATATACTTGTTATGTTTGGAAATTTCATTCAAGCACACGTAAATTACGAGAACACTTGAAAATTCTCAGTTCTTATTCTCAGAATTTATTATTTATAGTTTTGTGTAAAGTGTATTGTCATTTAGAGCACAAAACGTGTTCATGTTGATTTTGATCTTTTTATTTGGAACTTTTTAGGCTTAAACTCAAATATATGTTTATTATATTTAGAAATCATATATGAAAAATCTACATTTAAATTGAAAAGAGGAAAGTACCTCTATTTTGAGTCGAGTCAATGTTAACAGAATTGTATTTTTTGGGGGGCTTGATTGAAGATTTTCCTTTATTGTTGAAACATGTCTATTTTTATGCAGAATACTCCATGCAGGATCAGAGGCTGCCCAAAGTCTTTGCCTGCAGGGGTGGCAATGACAAACCTGTCAGCCAGAGCAAACCAAAGAGCAAAGGTATTAATCATGTTATATCTATTTACAATATATATTTAGTTACAACACCTACATTTTAGACGTCAGTGAATTTTTACACTTCACTTCACCACAGTCTAATACTAGCATAATCATGTCAATACAAATATCTACCATTTATCAAATCACTGAAGTGAAATCAGTGAAAACAGATTTACAATCACAACAAATGAAAATGTGTAATTCTGATCAACTGTCATTTTCTGAAAATAAAAGCCTATCAGACCATTGTAGCGACCTAGATTTGTTAGTCCAGTCATATGCTGCATTTAACACTGTCCTGTCCAGTTTCACAAATATATTTCTATTTATGACCCTGGACCACAAAACCAGTCGTAAGGGTCCATTTTTGAAAGTTTGAATTTATACATCATCTGAAGGCTAGCTAAATAAGCTTTCCATTAATTTGTTAGGATACAATATATCTAAGGCATCTAAGGATTCCAAAACTTCAAAATATTGAGAAAACACTTAATATGTTTATAGGAAATGTTCAAAGTATCTTAGTAGAACACTATTTTAACTTCACATGAGATAAAAATCAGTAATTTTGACCCATACAATGTTTTTTTTTTTGTGGATATTTAAAAAATAAATCCTTGTGACATAATTGTGGTCCAGGGTCGTATTTAATTTTTCTTCTTAGGTATCACTTAATGACAGTGTTTTTAGGCATTCCTGACCCAAAGATCATATGAGCTTGCTTTCTTTCTTTCTTTCTTTCTTTCTTTCTTTCTTTCTTTCTTTCTTTCCTTCTTTCTTTCTTTCTCGTCTTTTTTAGCTTCTTTTCTTTGCTTCTTTTCTGTCTTTTTCTTTTCTTTTCTTTTATTTCCTTTCTTTTCTTTTCTTTTCTTCTTGCCATGAAGGATTGAGGGTGCTTTCACACATGCGGTTTGGTTCATTCATTTGGTCAGGACCAAGGGCAACAAATGATACACTGTAGCATTTTTCAGCCATTTTGGTTCTTTTTCACACCACACTGATTGCTCTGGTCCAAACCAATTGAAACTAACCAAAATGTGTTCATGTGACAACATGCATATCACTCATTGGCCATGTTTGTGACTGAAAGCACTTCGTAAAATGCTTTGGTCAGAATTTGCTCCCGTGTTTTTATGAAAGCTTACCAAGACCGCCTCTGCAAACTGGTCTCTGCATGCTTTCATACAAACACTGAAGGGAATTCTGACCAATCTAAAAGCATTTTATGAAGTGCTTTCAGTGACACATCTGGTCAGTGAGTGATATGTATGTTGTCACATGATCACATTTTGGTTAGTTTGTTTTTCTTAATTTTTCTTTTTGTTTGGTCCACACATGAGTTTGCTGCATTCACACACCTGCCCAAATGAACGGCACCAAAAGGGAAAGTGCTATTCGACCAAACTAAATGAGGCAGGTGTGAAAGCACCCTAAGTGAAATGTTCGCCAAACATAAATTCTGCAGGAATTCACAAAAATGTGCAAATCTGAGATTTTGCTTGATGTAGAAACGCATATTCCCTGTCTTTCTTTATTTCTCTCTCTCTCATGCATACCCCTACACTGTTTTGCTATCTTCTTATCATGACTATTCAGGGTTAGGCCTGCAGCCTGGCAGCAGGAGCAAGTCTGAGTTTTATTATACACTAAATGGCAGCTCGGTCGATCACCCTGCCCAGTCCAAAGCCAAAAGCACATGGTACATAGATGAAGGTAATCAATAATCAATACAAATGGAAGACTGGGAAAACTGTAATGATAAACATCTTAACAGCAAGGTGCTGTCTTGCAAATACCCATTTTAAAATTATACCACACTTTAGGTTCCTTTAATAATCTCAGCATGAATAAGACATCACATGTTAATCAGTGCCTTTGGATACATTAGATGTGATTTTAAAAGGCAACTTGCTGTTGAGATGGTTTATTGGGAGTCTGGTTCACTGTGAAGTGGGTGGCACGTGATTCATAGCATGACATCAGTTTTCAGAAATCAAACATCTCAGGTGTTAATCCAGATGTAGACACATTTTTTATTTATTTAACGGCGCTGCATACAATTGATAATCAGAGCAGACTTGGTGTGTTATATATTTGTGATGTTTTTTTTGTAAAAGCCTTCTATATTCAGTTTTTTGATAAATGTGTCTGTTCAATACGTATATGAAAACTGCTGGAACACTCATATCTCCACTCATCCATTGTGTTAGTGTCTGTATTTGAAGTTGACATTGGGACACTGTATTCCTTTTCTGCCTTATTTTTCTACTCAAGACCTGACAAAGCCCTTTGTGAATATAAATTGTCTGGTGCAAAAAAGCTAATTTTGCTGCTTGATTTTATATTATAAGCACGCTGGTTTGTACTGTTTTCTAGTTTATTGCACTTTGATATTCTTCTCATTGTTTGAGAAGTCTCGCACATTTATAAAAAAAATGTTTACTTCTGCTTTGAAAAATAAGGTGGATCAAATTGCTTTTGTCTGTGTAATTATTTCCTCTTCATATCACTCTTTACTAATGTGCACTATTTGAGGACGTTGCAGCGGCGTTCTGTGTTTGGTTGAGGGGTTCATATTGTGTATGTGACCTGTGCTGCTGTCATTCTCATTCCCCTGGCTGTCTGTTCACCTCAAATCTCATGCTCAAATCCATTGGAAACCTTTTCCCTCTGGCCCATCACCATGGTTCCCAAAGAAACTTTATATTTCATGTGTTGGTGTGCTTCAGTGAGGAGAAGATAACCAGTGCTGATCAGCTTTGAAAGGGCATAAAATTTAGGCTAATTTGTGGTTTTGCATACACTGCGAAAGTTTGGATGTGAAAGATTGATCAGCCAATCATTCTATTAAATTGGTTTTTGCATCTTGTGACAGTGAAGTAAGTAATGAAGAAATTGTATATTGAATTATACTGAGTAATTTTAACTGGTACAAACATTTCCTAATATTCCATTTTACAGATTTTTTTAATTAAATGAGTTTGTTTTGGTGAGCAAGTAAGTAAAAAAAACAGTAAAAACCATAGACATTATAAACCTCCAAACTTTTGAATTGCATTATTTCAATTTAAATTCTTTTAAAGAAATAGTTCACTCAAAAATGAAATTTTACTCATCCTCGAGTCGAAACTTAGAGTTTTTTTTCTTTCTGTGGTACACAAAAGAAAGGACATAGAAGATATATGTATTCACTTCTAAATATATAAAAAATATTGTGGTCAATGCCTACCTGTTTAAAATATCTTATTTTTTGTTGTGAAGGATATGTATGTCAATAAGCACCAAAATATATTTTTGGGTGAACTATCCCTTTATAAACAGTTTAATTTAAGACACCATTCAAGCTATTTATTATCAATTCATAGCAATAGCTGTGATTATCTCAGATGAATTCAGATTGAATGATCAGTTCCTGGTCCTCCACACTGATGCATCATCTGGTCATCATGACATTTCAGTGCAGCCTCTCATTTCTATGACCTTGCTTCTTAACAGTCGGCGAAGACCCGGCCAAATCCCTGACAGACACGCCGCCAGACTTCAACCCAAGCTCATCCCCATCTCGAGCTCCGCCCACCACCACCTCGCTGTCCAATGACAACAAGTTCCACTCCCTGCCCTTCAGCTTGAGCCGAAAAGTTGGCCCCAATGGCAGCATGAGCCATGGGCCCCTTTCCCTCTCCGCCGGCTCAGTGATGGGGGAGCAGCCTGAGCTCCTGCCACCTGCTGCTACACCTCTCCAGAGGGCTCCATCACCACCACAGGGCCAGCCAGGGTTAGAGGTCGGGTCAATGGTGGAGGTCAAAGAGAACCCGCCGCTGTGTGGGGTCATCCGTTGGGTTGGTCTCCCTCCAGGGCTACAAGAGCCACTAGCTGGACTAGAGCTGGTCAGTACATTCATGTGTGTTTGCTACACTATAACTATATTATAAGGGAAGGTAAATACGCTACCATTCAAGAATTTCAGATCAAAAGGACATTTATAAAAACGAATAGTATTTGTCAAGGATTAATATTTTTGTGTTACATTTGTATCATTTCTGTATCAAATAAACCTTAAACCTTTATGTTTTCTACTTTCAATGTATCAAATGATCCTGAATGCTTCTTGATATATTTATAGATACTGTATATAGCACAGTTATTTTTGCCATTCTTAAATGTACCATATCAGCATATTAGAATGATTTCTGAAGGGTCATGCCACAATGATGCTGAAAATTTAGCTTTGCATCACAGGAATGAATTATATAGAAAAGTGAAATTTGAAATTGGAAGAGTATTTACCATTATTACCCGTTTACTGTATTTTAATTCACTAAACCTGCCTTTGTGCCAACTTCAAACAGTTGAACAATAGTGTGTTTTATATGTTCTTTTAAAACTGTTTCTTGTTGTGTGTTTAGGAGGAGGAGTGTGTGGGCTGCACTGATGGTACATTTAAAGGGTTTCGATATTTCACGTGTCCACCAAAGAAAGCTCTGTTTGTCAAACTGAAGTGCTGCAGGCCTGACTCACGGTTTCCTTCCTTACATCATTCACCAAACCCCATAGAGCGCTGCAACTCCATAGGTAAGAAACACGCTTTAGAAAGGGGTAGTTCACTTAAAAATGAGAACTTAAAGATAATTGCTCACCTCCCACATCATCAAAATATATTTTAACTTTTTTTAAATGATCATTTTGTAAATCATATATAATCTTGTGTGACAATGACAAAACAGTTTGAATTGCACAGAAAAGATTAGGAAGCGATTCTGTCACAATAGTATAATATTGACATCTTATGTTGATTACAATGTCTCATTACTGTACTTTGGAAACATGTTTTAATATTTCGTTTTGGTCAAAACATATTTGTTGTGGTTTTAACTTTAGGCCAGACAGTAGATCAGTAGTCAGTAGAGCTTATTGATAACCAAACCCGTTACCATATTATATTCGACTGAATCATCAGTGCTTTTTTCCGCAGCTTTTGGGGGTTACCTGAGTGAAGTGGTGAATGAAAACACTCCTCCTCGGACGGAGAATGATGGTTTGGAGGTGATGGTGGGGAAGAAGAAAGGAATTCAAGGACATTATAACTCCTGCTATCTGGACTCTACACTCTTCTGGTGAACATTGACACACACACACACACATTACTAGTGTAAAGCTTTGAAAGATTATATACTAATTCTTAAAGGGATAATTCACCTTAAAATTTAAAATTTACCTTCAAGTTCCAAATCATTTGGAGTTCAAACCATTAAGTTTTTTTCCCCCGTTGAACACAAAAGAAGATATATTTTTAACGATGTTAGAAAACGACATCCATTGATTTTGGCACAATAGAAGGGCGAGTAAATTTTAGGTGCACTGTCCCTTTAATGCTAAATTTGTAAAGAAGTAATCTCTCTCTCCATGTGTGGCAGTCTTTTCTCCTTTAGTTCTGTGTTGGATACGGTTCTCCTGAGGCCCAGATCCAAGACTGATGTAGAATATTACAAAGAGACCCAAGAGTTACTGCGCACAGAAATAGTCAATCCACTACGAATGTAAGTAGCACTGTGCATTTTACTACACATTATTGGACCAAATATCATTTCTATTAGCCAATTCAAACACTTGAACATCAAAATATTCTCATTGTGTTTCTCTGCGAGCAAGCTAGTTGTCATCTATTATTAATCTCTAAGTGTGTGTTTGTTAGACATGGTTACGTGTGCGCCACTAAAATCATGAAACTTCGGAGGATACTGGAGAAAGTGGAGGCGGCGTCTGGATTCACTTCAGAAGAGAAGGGTGAGACGAGTCTCGTGTTTCATGCCACTGTCGAAGAAATTTATTAATGAAGAAATGCTACCCTCTGTGGGTGCAAACAGTAACTGATAGGCACTGTGTAATTTCCTTTGTTTACATTTTATTTAAAGGTCACGTTGTTTAAGTGTGACTATTCATTTAACTACTGAGTAATATTCATCAATTACATGTACTTACTGTATTGTTGGGGTTAGAATGTGGGTTAGGTTTAAAGTTAGTTATATGTAATATGAATAATTCATTATAATTACTATAGTAAGTGTATGGAACATGTGTAACTACCTAATTTTTAGATTCACATGGTCAGTAGATTGTATTTGATTTTATTTATAATGTGGTGTCTATAATAACAAGGACAGACACAATTGTTTAGAACTTTTATTATTAGAGCTCCATCAAGTAGTTGAATGATACTTAATGCTACATTGTGTTAATTGGACAAACATCCCTCTCCTTCCAGATTATGAATATATAATATTGCCATTTTTAGAATACAGCTGCATAATAATAACAGACCTGTCATAATGTTGTTATGTGATCACGTGTATACTGATGTTTTAGAACATGCCATTCTCTCAGAAACTCTTATTATGATGCCAAATAGTTTTGGGGAGTGAAGTGCTTTCTATGTACTTGATAAAAGCTTTGATCTTTTATCTTGAGTACATCCTGCTGTTTTAGAGAACATTGTGAAGCCATACTGAAACATAGGTGGAATCTTTTATGTCCACTGTGCTTTTAGAAAACTGTTATGACACAGAACATTCCCTTCTGTACACAAGCAGAGTACAAAGTCAGAGATAAAGCCATAAATAAAAGACGTTAATGAGGATGCTGAGGCTAAAGTTGAATTGCTGATCAAAAACATACTTTTTATTAAAGAAGACCATCTTCGTTAATTGCTAAATATTTTATTTGATGTTTAAATAATGGTAGTCAGGGTTCTCACAGTTTAGACCCAGTTTATTTTACGTGTGTATCATTAACCACTATATAATAACATTTCAATTCAATCTTTTATAACTATTACATTTAAATCTTTTGATACATTTTATGGTTACACTTTATTTTGCAGTGTCATTGTTACAGTGTGACTACATTCAATTAATGTGTAATATTATTTAAGTTCATGTACTTGAAATAGGTTTTTTGTTATTACTATAGTAAGTAACAAGTACAAAATAAAGCATTATTTATTTTTCTTATTATGTATGTGTTTTTACATTGTGCTTAAATAAAAAAAAATACTACATGTAATTGCAGGCAGATCATTTCTAGAATTAAATCTGTAAGTATGTGGTTGACCCTACTCCTACTACTGAACTCATCACAAAATGTACATTGTTCCTATCAAGTACTTTCTCTGAATGCAAGTACATAGTAGTTAAAGAAAATCAATGAAATCTTATAATTTAAAATGAATGAATTAAAATGAAAGTTTGGTTTATACTGTAAAGCTGATCAGGCTTTCTATGACATGATTTGCATTCATTATTTTATAGTTCAAATATTAATCTAAATGTTTTACATCCTATATTCGGTATGGAGTGATGTTTTTGACCTAAGGCAATATTTCTCTCTTTAGATCCAGAGGAGTTCCTTAACATCCTGTTTCATCACATCCTGAGAGTTGATCCTCTTCTAAAACTTCGGTGCGCCTGTCACAGAACCTTCAAATTCATCATCTTTCAAAAATCAGCATCTTTTGGAATGATGAAGTTGGTATTAAAAAGTGCTGTGTGTTTTTGCTTTTGCAGGTCTGCAGGGCAGAAGGTTCAGGACTGTTACTTCTATCAAATCTTTATGGATAAGAAAGATAAAGTGCTGGTGCCGACCAGCCAGCAGCTTCTGGAGTGGTCCTTCATCAACAGTGATCTCAAATTTGCAGAGGTACTATATTCACACATGTGAACCATACAATTAGTAGAGAGGCCTGTTTCACTTTCCTGCTTGATTTTAAACTTTACAAACCTTACAAACAAAACTTAACAACAAACCTAACAGGTTTATTATTACATAGAATCATTTTGAATTTTTGTAGAAAACAAAATCATATACAGACTGGTAGTTTGGGGTTGGTGATTATTTGTTTTTGGGCACAAATTGGCATACGTCAACTTGCATGTATTTATACAAATGCAGTAAAAACTGTAATATTTTGAAAAAATATTACAAAGTAAAATAACAGTTATTGACTTTGTTAAAAAAATATATAGAATAAATGCATTTGAATTTATTTAAAATAAACATATACTGTATATAACTTTTTGTCAGGTTTCATGTCTTTGTTGAATCATTTTAAAGTACTTTTTAAGGTACATTTTTAAGGTATTTAAGGTACATTTTAAGGTACCTGAATGAATACTAATGGAAGTAGTTGTAGAACTAGTATCCACAGTATAGGCCTAAAGGATGCATTTTGGAGGATGAATGTCCTCCAAATGAACACAATGGACCTCATTCATGAAACATGAGAATTTTTGAGTAAATTTTCAAAATGTTAATAGGTACAAAAGAAATGTACATCTGTCTTATAAACTGAGTAATTTTATTTGATGCACCACCATTATATTTTATAACATTTTTACTCTATGTAGTAATTTTCTTCAAAATGGGATACTAGTAATATGTTACTGCCGTGGATTCCAAATCATAGCAACCCAAGTGTCTATGCTTGGAAAATGCTGTGCCATCAAAGCATTCTCATCTGCAACCAGCTGGCCATTTTAGAAATGTGGCTGACATGTAGAAACTGGCTAAAAACGCTTAGGTGAAGATACATTTTTTTAAATTGTATTGTTAGGTATATGGCCTATTAGTCTTTCTAATATTTATGAGATATACTGGAGCCAAACCATCTACGTCAGTCCAGAATATTCCACTGTGTTTCTGGATACATAATTATGTAGTTGTAATTTATAGGAGGAGATTATGCTAATTGTAAACAAGCTTTTACTGGCGCTGTTGCGCTGAATGGACGGAATTCATTAAAATTCACGTTTAACAATAAAGTGTTTGAGAAGGTCTGTGTTACGCAGAAACTACTCGGACTATTCCTATATTTACGAATGTCCCATTAAAAATTGTAAGAATTGATGCATCTAAATATTGTTGTTTATGTACTGTGATAAATTTGTGAATGAGGCGAAATGTCATGTTCTGGTCTGTTTTTTTTTCTCTAGGCCCCTTCCTGCCTTATCATTCAGATGCCTCGCTTTGGGAAGGACTTTAAAATGTTTAATAAGATCTTCCCTTCTCTGGAGCTTGACATCACAGATCTATTAGACGACAGTGAGTCACTTCAATAACTAAATTGGCATTGAATAAAAAAAAACACATAACATTTTTAGTCTGTGTTGGGATGAAGAATATAAGAAAAAAAAGTGTGGAAAATGGAAATGGTTTAACGAATATTTGTTTTAGCCCCTAGAGAATGTCGAATCTGTGGAGGTTTAGCTCTATATGAGTGCAGAGAGTGCTATGAAGATTATGACATCACACCAGGAAAGATCAAGCAGTTCTGTGAAAAGTGCAATACACAGGTATATCACACACACATAATCGCAGTCTCACAAACATGCTCTTTCATCTCTAACTGAATTATCTTTCTGTTGTACCTTTCATATCCACTAGATGGAGACCTTTTCTTATGAATAGCCGTTCAAATGAATTTACTTAAAAAGTAGACAAGTGTCATAGTTTAGTGCACAGTATATATAAAATATATTTTTTGGTATCTTCGAAAAAACTATTATGATTTCTTTTCATTATTCTTGTGTCTGTATGCAGGTTCAATTACTATTTTCATTTATCTATGCCGTTTTTGTCAATTCTTATTTATTTTTTAATTTTTTTTAGTATGTGAAATTAAACTAAAAATATCTTTTGCTTTGGCAATTAAGTAAAATAGTAAATCTATTTATTGCTTATTATATTTTATTTTGTTATATATATATAATTTGTTTTTGGTTACAATTTATACTTGGTTTATATTCAGTGCAGGAAATAATCACATGTAATCTGGATAAGCTAATCAGCTGATCAGCTAATCAGCTGACAGAATGTACGTTTAATAAAACTTTTAAAATTACATAAAATTGCTTTTTAAAATGCTCTTAATCATATCTGATTCAAAATGATCAGTGTGAGTAAATTATCCATTATTTATCAATTATCTTATCTACCTTTTTTAGCATTTCTAAAATTCACTTGTTGTCTTGTTCTTGTGAATTTATTTAACAGCAGTTATAAAGGTTTTCTCTGAGTAATCCAGAGGTAGTCACAATACATTATCTACAATATGTAAACGAGATTACATTTCTGACTACAATTTTTGTGTAATCAGTAACAGCCAACAGTTAGTAAGCAGTCTACCAAACATTGACCGTAAAACCCTGTACTGACACAATTCTGTATTTTTAGCCAGTAAGAACAAATATTTCTATTCAGATGCCTCTTTTTGAATGTTGCTTATGTGTGTATTTTAACTCTCTGCTTAAAATTCTTAATAGTATTGCATTATAAGATCGCATCAGCATAAAATAGCAAACTCTAATTCATTTCATATAAGTTTGAGTATAACTGTGAATATGGATGTTTTCTGTATACCTTAGGTACATCTGCACCCGCGGCGTAAGACTCATCGGTATGTGAAGTTATCTGTCCCTAAAGAGCTGCACGAGTCAATATGGAGACAGGGTTCTTACCCTCACCAGCAGATGGAGCTGTTCGCTGTGCTCTGCATTGAGACCAGCCACTATGTTGCCTTTGTCAAATACGGATCCGCAGACTCAGCCTGGCTGTTCTTTGATAGCATGGCTGACCGCGACGGTACAGAGGCCTTCTAAAACTTTGTTCATTTTATCATTTTAAAACACCCTCATAGCAATTTGATTTTGTCATTTAGCAGATGCTTTTTTAATCCAAAGCAACTTACTAATGAGGAAGCGATACAATGCTCCTTAATTAGTTATTACTAATTTACATTTTTTTTGGTTGAACTATCCCTTTAAGTATTAAATGAAGAGATCAAATTGACTCTAACTTTTTCTTTTTTTTCTGGCAGGCGGTCAGAATGGATTTAACATCCCACAGGTGTCGCGGTGTCCAGAAGTAGGGGAATACCTGAAAATGACTCCTGAGGAACTCCATGCGCTGGACCCAAAAAACATCCAGGGCTATGCACGCAGACTTCTCTGTGACGCTTACATGTGCATGTACCAGAGTCCCACCATGAGCCTCTATAAGTAGAGGGAGAAATAAAGACGGACAGAAAGGTAGGGAATGACCGAGATGGAGGACCGAGGGAAAGGAGGAAAAAGTGCTGTGTTGGAGAGAGAATGAGGAAGAAAAGCAGAAGAGGAACATCCAGCTGCCTCATCCTCTCTTCCACATCTCTCTCTGTTCAAGGCGCAGGGTAAATACATTCACGAGAGCAAACACGACGTCGAGAGAATGAACAAAAAAAAGCGTATTTGCACTGTGTGAGAGCGTGTTTGTGTGTGTTTGTTGAAGTGTTGTTGTTGTTTTCTCTGATTTGTGGCTGAGCTCAGACTCTTTGAGCACGTAGAGCGGCTGCGTTTTAGCTATTTAAATACAGAGGATCCCTGCTCGCTCACCTGACGGCTTCACATTCATCACGTCCCGCCAGAACTGACCCCTCCAAACCGGCAACACATTCCACTCCTGTAAACCAAGCCTCGGACGAATGACCAAAACGGGATGTTTTCCTTCTGTCTGAATGTCGTCATAATCCCATTTTATGCACTGCAGCATCCAGCATTAATTAGAGTTCAGACACACACCGTGTGTAGTCCCTGTTTTTTGCCTTTCTCTTTTGCTGTGAAGTCTTTGTCCAGTGTGTTCACATGCAGCAGAGCCCTCGACTGCCATGCACTGGTCTGAACAATGAGATTAAGCACAGTTTTTTGGGACATGAAGAATAATATAATTGAGCTTTTGCTGAAATAGGACTTATTTCATTTTACTTAGTTTTTTTATAAATATAAATATCATAATTGTTATTTTAAAAATTGCAGAAAAAAAGCTCCCCAGGTTATGCTTGTAAAATATAAGTTCATTAATTGTTACAGATACATTATGATATTCCAAAAGTTAAGAGTTTGCAGTCAAGAAAAAGGTCATGTTATAAAGAGCTGATTTCCAGTTGCTGTTTGTATACAACATGCTCTGGTTTCAGTCTGAACGCGCTCACGTTAAACCGCAGTGCTGTTGGCTAATCTGCAGTAACACTGTTCATGGAGATACTGGTTTGGTGAACCATGCACACGTTTGCTACGAGTTTCCAGATTGTTTACACAAACGGCCTGGTTTAAACCGAAGCGTTATGAAATGCCACATGCATTGGGACTGATGTTTTTTTTTAATCTCTGCTGATGTAACCGTACACTATGGGAGAGATTCTCCGTGAGCAGCTGTAATGGGAGAAAGGATGACGACTAGTGTACTTGTGTAAAACGAAGCCAGGTGGACTTTATTATCTCTGTGCTGTTCTCTTAAATGTTAACTAAATTAAAACGCCATTTTGAAAACAGCTTTTGTGGTAATGGCTGCACTGCTTTTGATTTGCTCATTTGGGATTACGTATGTTAAGAGTTTTTTTGTTTTTTGTTTTTAAAGAAAAGAAGTGACAACAAGCAAGAAGAGTGCACTTTGTGTGTGCGTGTGAACTGAATGTTTACCTTGAAAAGTTGACAGATGTGCCACTGAGTTGTGAGAATCTCTGTCTTGTCACGTCACCGAGATGTGTGTAGCGTTTGCGCTTTGATGCCAGCAGTGTTTTCATCTGCCGTGTGTGTTTGAGAGAGTGTTTGTAGACAGCCTTCAGTATTGTTTGGATGTGCATTGCCTTCAGTGTTGTCATAAGTGTGTGAGTGTTTGTGTGGGGATTTGTCCTGTTTTCACCTGTCACCTGTGTGGGTCTCATTAACATGGTGTCACGGCCAGGGCAAACACACCAGTGCTGGACAGATGGGGCTGATCTGTGCTGAAGGCTCAACAGCTGGAGACACACACACACACACACACACACACACACACACACACACACACACACACACACACACACACACACACACACACACACACACACACACACACACACACACACACACACACACACACACACACACACACACACACACACACACACACACACAC
>CAIGQW010053631.1:7327372-7338679 GCA_903798125.1 Danio choprae
ACACACACACACACACACACACACACACACACACACACACACACACACACACACACACACACACACACACACACACACACACACACACACACACACACACACACACACACATGCCACATCGAGTCTCAGCCCCTGCTGACCTCAAGGCCATTACATGTTCAGTTGTACCAGAAGATGTAGAGATATACATTTCCAGCCACACTTTATTTGCACCCACTTTATATCAAGTGACTTTAACTACTATGTACTACAATAATTATTTGATAGAAGGTTTTTCAGTACATACATGTTTTTGTCATACTAGTATTTAAAAAGCCCCTGCATGTAATTACATCCATAATGCCTGTTTGTAGTTACAACCCTTTTACCAACCTTAAAACTACCTATGCCATTATTTAACTAAAACTATTGCTATTGTGGCCTCATGGTGGCGCAGTGGGTAGCACGATCACATCACAGCAAAAAGGTCGCTGGTTCGAGCCTTGGCTGGGTCAGTTGGCATTTCTGTGTGGAGTTTGCATGTTCTCCCCGTGTTGGCGTGGGCTTCATTCGAGTGCTCCGGTTTCCCCCACAAGTTCACAGATATGTGCTGTAGGTGAATTGGGTAAGCTAAATTCTCCGTAATGTATGTGTGTGAATGAATGTATGAGTGTGTGTATGAATGAGTATGAATATTTCCCAGTGATGGGTTGCAGCTGGAAGGGCATCTGCTGCGTAAAACATATGCTGGATAAGTTGGCGGTTTATTCCGCTGTGGCGACCCCAGATTAATAAAGGGACTAAGCTGAAAAAGAAAATGAATGAATGAATATAGCTATTGTTGTTAACTAAAACTAAAATGATTAAAGGCACAAGCAATATGTTCAATTTGTTTCACTAAAATATCCAAAAGGGGCGGCGCAGTGGGTAGACATTTGCTGGTTCGAGCCTCGGCTGGGTCAGTTGGCATTTCTGTGTGGAGTTTGCATGTTCTCACCGTGTTCGTGTGGGTCCTTGGGGTGCTCCAGTTTTCCCCACAAGTCCAAAGACATGCACCATAGGTGAATTGGGTAAGCTAAATTGTCCGTAGTGTATGTGTGTGGGTGATGAGAGTGTATGGGTGTTTCCCAGTAATGGGTTGCAGCTGGAAGGGTATCTGCTGCGTAAAACATATGCTGGATAAGTTGCCGGTTCATTCTACTGTGGCGACCCCATTTTTTAATAAAGGGACTAAGCTGAAAAGAAAATGAATGAATGAATGAAAATATCCAAAAATCATTAGCACAGCGTTATGTATTTTGTTGACTTATTTACTTGCATTCTCCCATATGTTTTGAAGAATTTTAAAATTCAGAGAAATAAGCAAATTTAACAAGTGACAGGGACTGTGTCGTGTCCCCACACTAATAATGTCACATACCCTCGACTCTGCAGGAGTCCCATAGGATGTAATGAAGATGACCACAGTCATCAAACTACACCTTTGTTTGTTGTAAATATGTGCCCTCTAGCAGCGAAAATCACATGCTGTGCCTTTAAATGCAAGTTATTTTTGTTAATTAGATTAAACTCTAAATAAAAAAAATTTAATGCAGAAAAAAACAATTAGTATTTTACGTTAGCTGGTTGCCAAGGGGATATTTAAAAAAAATATTTCTCAACTTAAAACAAACGTGCTTATTCCACTTTTCATTAAGTGGTCTTAATTACTATGTACTTACATTTCTTCATTTGGTACAATGCTTTTATTATGTACGTACTTGTATATATGTTTTAACATAGTACTTATATTTTAAAATGATCTGCATGCAATTAATTTCTCTAACATATAAAATACACTGTTGACCCTTCCCTCACACCTTGACCACCCTTAAAGTCCACATAAACCGGAAGCTGCGACCTTTTAGCTTTTCGTGTTGTGGCTTGTTTTTTATACTGCGAGCAGAATGGATGTAGTAAAGTAGGCATTTCATTCAGAAAGATCTGGAAAAGGGTATGGGGACGGTTATTACAACCTAACAGACACCTCCTCCTCACCATTTCTGTTTGTTGTCAAAAATTACAGCTAAAGGGGCGTGGTTAAGTATGTTAGCCACACCCAATACCTCAAAATCACATAATCTGACAATATAACTGAAAAAAACCAGGACGTATATTTTCAGATTTTAATTTTAGATTACAAGGGCAAACAATTTTTTTTTTATGACATGCACAGATAAATTGTTCACCACAAAACTGGCAGTGTGAGCTAACAAAATCATTTTCACTTTAAACCTACCCATACCACCAAATCTGTCCCTAACTGTACACATATCCCCCCTGAAGTGCACGATAAGTGTTGTGCAATAGACTATGAACACAAGTAGATGGTACTTACATCAAAAAATAAGTACATAGTAGTCACATAATACAAAGAGGGACCATATAAAAAGGTTAGAAAATATTAAACTATGTAGACACAAAAAATTGCTACACAACATGAGCACCAATTGTGCGGTGCTTTTGACTTTTAATTTAATTTACGGTGTCTTTATTACAGCGTAATTACAGAAACATGTTCTGAGTATTACGAATTAACAACAAACATACTAGTCTAGGTTTTAGATTTGGGGATTAATGATTGTAGTTATGAATTATGAATCATTTGGGAACTTCATTTACATATATTTGGAGACTCATAGTCTCTAAATGTCATGTTTCTCAGAAATAACAATGGCTATACTCCATTTTTAAAACCAAAACACCTTTCTTCTTTTAGTCTTGTAATTTCTTGTTCATTTCAAGCCAGCTAACTGTACAGTCGTCATGCTAGTATTAGCCATCCCAACAGCTGGCACACAATGCTCTCTTGTATCTTTATGCTGTGGCATATGCCTGCTGTGTGCCACGTGCTAATTTAGCCTACGTTGGCGCTACCTGACCAGATGGAGAACAGTATTGCCATTCTCACCATTAGACTGTAGCCTCGGGGGGTGAATGTCAAATAAAATCAAAGCATATGGATTCCTTCTCTGTCGACTTTGATTCTGATAAACAGACGTTCTGCTGTTGTCAGAGGTTTACCTCAGAGCCTCCCGATGAGACTTCAGCAATGTAACGATTGGGTTTGTATGGCCTTTCGCTATGTGGACAGACAACTCTTAAAAATGATTTTTGCTGCTCAATGTACTGTACTTAAGCTGATGAAACACAGATCTTGACCATTTTATCAACAATCTTCTTGTGTGCAGTCCACAAAATTGAAAAATGGAAATTTATTAAATCCGCTTGTATTGGGACTACATGAAAACCTCTCATGGCTTATACAAACAAACAAATAAATCAATAAACGCTAGAGGATTTTTAGCTCCCAGTAAAGCATGATAATGAAAAGATTTCATGTTGAGGTTAAGTGCTATTTTATGTTTTCAACAAGATGAGAAAGGTTGACTGTTGTATTAAGTACTTTGTTACTTTTGGTCATTGTGTTTCCACCTTCCAGCTTCCCTTGGCTTTAGTGGCCATCACACTTTCAGTGTAGTGTAAAAATGTGGAAACTGTGACGAAAACTTAATTACTGAAAACTAGACAAAGCAAGATGACCAGCCTTCATGTTAAAGGTATACGCTTCTGATATGTTAATATATTCATTCATTCATTCATTTTCTTTTCGGCTTAGTCCCTTTATTAATCCGGGGTCGCCACAGCGGAATGAACCGCCAACTTATCCAGCATATGTTTTACGCAGCGGATGCCCTTCCAGCTGCAACCCATCTCTGGGAAACATCCACACGCACTCATTCACACACATACATACACTACGGACAATTTAGCCTACCCAATTCACCTATACCGCATGTCTTTGGACTTGTGGGGGAAACCGGAGCACCCGGAGGAAACCCACGCAAACACGGGGAGAACATGCAAACTCCACACAGAAATGCCAACTGACCCAGCCGAGGCTTGAACCAGCAACCTTCTTGCTGTGAGGCAATCGTGCTATCCACTGCGCCACCGTGAGGCCCCTGTTAATATATTGTTGATGCATTTCTAACTTTGGATAATTAAAAAATATATTAATTTAATTATTAAAATTGGACATTATTAATTTTATTAAGCCAATTATTTTATTCTCTTTACCAACCTAAGACATTGTTCATGTTTTATTTCAAGATGTTTGATGGGTTTTTGTCCTTAAAACAGTCTTCTGGAAAACGTAACATTTCTGGATGAAATAAACTCACCCTCCATTTGTTCATTTATCTCTTTTAACACAAAACAAGCAGTTTTCATTAATAATTGATTAAAAAAGTCTGAACTACAGTGTTCTTGATGCAAACTATCTTGAAAATTTATTAAAAAGTTGAAAATTAAATAAAAAAAACCCTCAAAATGCAATTGGGGCATTAAAATTCAATTCAATTAAATTCAAGTTTATTTATATAGCGCTTTTTACAATGTAGATTGTGTCAAAGCAGCTTAACATGTTCTAGTAAAGTCCAGATTTCAGAGTTTAGTTCAGTTTAATTCAGTTCAGTGTGGTTTGAGTTTCACTGCTGAAAGTTCAAACACTGAAGAGCAAATCTACCGAAGCGCAGCTCCATAAGTCCCGATCCGAGCAGGCCAGTGGCAACAGTGGCGAGGAAAAAACTTCACCAATTTAAACAACAACATTTTAATTTTCACGGACCTGTGAAGTGCTTTGTGCTATTTTTATTCGAAATTGGACATAATCTTAACTAAAATATAAAGAGAGGGCGGGACATATAGTAGCTTCCCCCCCTTTAAAAAACAGCCTATATCATTTGGTTTTTATCACGGCTCTGCCAGTGAGAGTGGTTGAGATCAAGAGCATCAAATGAAAAGCAAAAGAGAAGCGTCTTGACGGGAACGGGACATGTCAGATACTGGAGAGCATTTGATTGGTCAGGAGATTTGATGTGAAACTAAAGTATGAGGAGGTCAAAATGATCCTTGATCCATTTAGGTGAAAGTGACAAATGCTAGCTTTGGATGTTTATATCTTCTAAATGTGAATTTTCCTTTGTTTTGAAGCACACTATTTTATAGACATCTTGAGACTAACATACAAATAACTAACATCTAAATTTTGTTATTTTCATTTTTCGGGATCTTTAATATGGAAATCCTTTTAATGAATTTTACCATTGCATCGGGGACCTGAAAATTAAGACTTTTGAAAACAATATTGTTATCATCTTCATATAAACTAACAAATCGAGATGACGATGATGCATGAATTTGCATGTTCAGTCTGTGGTAATGTCCAATTACTTGACAACAATAGAGGATTATGGGACTGTATGTGCACAGGTGCAAAGTAGATCTTTACAGTGTCTTGTTCAGTTAGTTATCTGGCATGCACAATACAGCATTTCCAGTAGATCTGAACAGTGAACAGGGTTTGGTTTGATAATGTTGTCTGTACGCAAAACTAAAAGTGGAAAACTTTTCTGTTTTTAAGTGCATCATAGTTGTGAAAACGTACCCCTAGATCAGAGCTTCAGCTTTACCTGCATCTTCTTTGCCATATTGAAGTCACATCTACTGTATAATCTGCGCACTCAGTATGGAAATACACAGATACTGGCTTTGGCTTGACAATTGTTTTCCGATTCACCATGCCTTGTTCTTCACCTATACTGCTAGTTAGTTGAAATTCACTCCTTGAGCAGTTCCCTCTCACGTTCCCAAGGGAAAACATCCACACAAACTGGCGAGAGAGAGAGAGAGAGAGAGAGAGAGAGAGAGAGAGAGAGAGAGAGTAAATGTTTAAACCTACTCAGACAACAGGAAAACAGTGATTTCCAGCAGTAAAGATGAAAGGGAATCTCCAGACAGAGCAATTTAAAGCCAATCAGTACTAACCCAATATAAACCCAGCGAATCACTTTAACTTCATCCTAACAGCAGCTTTTATTGGCCGTCTTCAAAGCTCAAAAACTGGAGCAGGTAATGCTGGGAAGATGACTGATGATAGCATTACCTCTTCTTATTCACCCTTCCTTAAACGATCTCTTTGATTAGGTTTCATCTCAAGCTCTTAATGATCGTCTCGATGCCTGTGATCAAACTTTATCTGTTTGTCATTTCAGTTGTTAAACACAGTCTTCGCTAATCAAAGGGGACTTTTTTGAAAGTTTACGAACAGTGAAAGGTGTAAAAGATAGGAGGAAAAAATACACATTGTGTGCATTTGGGTGAATGTATCTGTGCAGGCATTAATGAGCTGTGTGGCAGATGCTGCTGTTGACTCTAAAGAACAGGTGTTGCAGAGCTACATTTGCAGCATGCATGTGTAAAATATTTAACCTTATAACAGGCAGCACGCGCACACACACACACACACACACACACACACACACACACACACACACACACACACACACACATACATGGTGGCATGTGCAAGGTGCTAAAAGCAGTTAGCATCAGAGTGCTACTTGTGGCAGGACTGGTGTGTCTGAATGTACACCTGTGCTCTCTTTTCTCTTCTCTCCTCCTGTCTCTCTAACACTGCATTGTTTATAATATACAGTACCTGCAGGCTTTAGCAAATATGTACTTCCAACTATTATTTCTGTTTGCAATATTTGTTTTTTTTTTGTAATATTATTCATAGTGTGTCATTGTGAATGAATGTCTCTCTGTTTATCCAACTATAATGAATATAGTGGATAAGCAATGTTCATTTCTGGCTCTTTTATCTGTTTGTTTGAGATATCTGTTCTAGCTGTGCAGTATTTTATCATTTTCACTATAAGAACTCCTTCGTAGTTTGCATCACTGTGTCTTCAGCATTTTTTTAACATGACAATGTAGTTGTATAAACCTAAAACATGCTATTTATTTATGAAGATGGGGTGACACGGTGGCTCAGTGGTTAGCGCTGTCGTCTCACAGCTAGAAGGTCGCTGGTTTGAGTCCCGGCTGGGTTTGTTGGCATTTTTGTGTGGAGTTTGCATGTTCTTCCGGGTGCTCTGGTTTCCTCCACAGTCCAAAGACATGTGGTATAAGTAAATTGAATAAAATAAATTGGCCTTAGTGAATGAGTGTGTATGGCTGTTTCCCAGTACTGGGTTGCAGCTGGAAGGGCATCCGCTGTGTAAAACATATTTTGTTGGTGGTTTATTCCACAGTGGCACCCCTGATGAATAAAGGGACTAAGCTGAAGGAAAATGCATGATTATGAAGATTATGATGCTTGTTTAATTTTTTTATTTTGGTATCCAGGATTGCAGCACTCATGAACTTATTGAGAACATGGCCACAACCTACCATGGCCAGCTCTTCTGGAGTCCGCTGCTGGCTACGATGTCTTTTAAACACTAGATACAGTACATTTTGGTTATGCCAAACAAGTAATCTTTTAAAACTAAAACAAACAGTTTTAGATGAAGGCAAAGCAATTTTTTTAATGCTGTATATCTCACAGACTAAGTATTTTTACTGAATTGCTTAGCTGCTTTTATAATAGTTATTACTGTTAACTAAATATTATTGCTTGATAAATAATATATTTATATATGAATAAAGTTGAGGAACTTAATGGTGATTGGCTTCAGTATAGGGTCAATTCTTACAACATGCAACAAGAGATTTTATTAATAAGTTGGAAGCAAAGACTATGTTGAACGGAAGTAAAATAAAGTTGTTTTCAATACCTTTGAAAATGCAACCAGCAAAATATAATACACAAGTTGTGATTATACCTGTCTGTTTACATTATTTTACAGTGCAGTCATGCGTGTGAGTGTGCATGTGTGTTCGTCACTACCATACCTTTTCAAAAATGTAGACAAAAAATTATAAAATGCATATTTGATCCAGTAAATTCAGCCTTTATTAGCAAATGAATTAAACAATGTTGGCAATTTAATTTCAAAGGTATCCAAGAACCCCAAGGTTGCAGACTTCTATGGTGACAAATAATAAAGCGCCGGGGATCACATTACACAAGAAAACGCATTCCTCCTTACATTATGAATTTGTGTCAGCCCTCTATATATGAATGTTAAAGCTAGTGTGAATTTCCATGTATTCATTTACCAGATGAAAGCAGTGCATTATCTATCACGCAGAAGCGGAGGACCACACAGGGCCTGCAGAGGAAGACTGAATGCGAGAACAGGAGCCTCATCGCCATGCAGATGACACGAGTCTATCCCCTCGACTCAGAGGTAAAACTCATAAAGAGTGCTTGTACACACACAATAGCATCTTCTTCCTGTGCTGGCAGTTCTATTGTGCTGTATGGCAAGAGGCCATGCAGAGTGCAATTATTCGTTTGTGATACATCCTTTTTTCCTGTCATTCCCGTTGTGGCGCAGAATGCTGGTTTTGTTCCGACACTCGGCGTTCCGGCTGGCAGCTGTCAGCTCCGATACCGTCTACTGCTCTCAGTGTTCCTGGCCGCTCCAGTCGGAATTCCTAATTAGATTTGCCATTTTCACGCGTCTGATTGCCATACATAACAACACAAAGAGGCCGACGTCTCCATGCACACAGCTCTAACTGTAACAATTCATAACAATGCTCATTAACATGTACGGTGCGGCGGCATTGATTATGACATTACCATCTAAATGGATGACCTGCCCACACATTTTCATCACCGGCTTGTAGATATGGATTAATAAAGTCCATGTTTTGGTGCAGGCCTGGTTATTAATTGCACAAATTAGTGAGGGCAGGGTAATCAACTTAGGGTCTCTTTGCCTTATAATAATTGATCTAATTTTTAGCGAACATCGCTGTTGGGCAGGGTTGAGAGATCACCTCGTTAGCAAAAGTTTAATTCTGATCATAGTTCATGAGTCGTTTGCCTTAAGGTCAGATCTGAATGTCAGAAGCGTTTGAAATTGATTGGTGTTAAATTGAATCAATGTCATGTTCAGGAAAAACAATAACAGTTAATAGATGAGACTGAGGGAAGCCATCTGCAGAGGCAAGGAGCGAGAGAGAAAGTGAAAGAAAGAAAGAAAGAAAGAGAAAGAAAGAAAGAAAAAGAAATACAGGTGAATGAAAGGAGGAAGGAAAGGAGAAAAAGTATAAGAAAGAAAGAAAGAAAGAAAATTAAATAGAAGACTGGGAGGAAAACAGAAAAAAGAAATACAGATGAATGAAAGGAGAAAAAGTAAAGGAAAGAAAGTAAGAAAGAATATATTTACATTTTATATATTAAATTAAAAATATTATATACATATATATAAATAAATGTAATTTGGACCAGAAGGAAAGAAAATAAATAATTGTGTACACAAGAAGCAAAAGATAGCAAATAAAAGAAAAATATAAAAAGAAAGCTAGAAAGAATGGATGAGAGGGAGGGAGAAAGTGGAAAAAGAATGAAAGAAGGACATATTGATGGGATGGAAAAGAGACAGAGCAGTAAAGGTAGACGGAAAGAAGAGAGTAGCATGAATAACAGGAGGCAAAGTTGATGGATAAGGAAAGAGAAAAAAAAGAAATCTATGGGTTGGATTGAACAAAGGAAGAAGAATAAAAAGTATTGATCAAGAAGATAGAATGTTTCATATTTGTTCATGAGCAGACCACACACACACACACACACACACACACACACACACACACACATAGGTGAGCAGCAATGTTAATGTAATCCAGACACAGAACTAAAGAGTTTAGGCATCTAGTTCACAGCACTTTAACCCTTTATTTCATGAAGAGCGGTTGAATATTATAATTGAGTTCAAAGTTTGTAGAATGCAAGCGTCTGTCATTCACTCCATCACTGCACTGTTTTCCCCTCTCTCTCTCTTTCTCTCTTTGTTCCAAGTGACTGGAAGAATGCCAGCTGTTACAAATCCTCCTGATCCTTTACAAAGCTAGCACACTCCTGTGGAAAAAAAGAGAGAGGAAAAAGATAGAGAGAGAGATTTACTTGTTCTATGAGACCTTCACAAACACCTGGCTTCTCTCTCTCCACCTGGAAGAACAGCAGTCGTTTTCAGAACTGTGTGAAATTTCACACTCGTTTTTCACAACACATTTTAATATGCACTGTGCTTTTTCTCGTTCCTCCTTCCATCCATCCATCCCTCCCTCACCCGCTTTCAGCTCCGAGTATGAAATCCTTTCATTCTCCTTTATTCGCTGTTGCCAAACTCGGCCTCCCTGCCAATCATGGCTGAGCGACAGCACATACAATTTTCCGCCAGCAATTTGCCCCCTTAAGAGGAAAATTGCTTTGGATAGAACCTCTCCCAGCAAGACAACCACAATAAACAGCTACAACTGTAATGGCATTGGTGCTGTCAGCCGCGGGCCGGGACGGGCGTTCTTACACACCGAAGTGAGGCCCTGCCCTGTAATATCCACACCTGCGCAGAGCCGAGCGCTCCGCCAATCCTCCGTTAAACATAACTCACTGCCATCGTGCCAGAATGACTGCTATGAAAGGCTTTTGTCAGATATGCCACGGGACGGCCCGCGTGCGTGCGTGTGCGGATTGTCATTTATTATATGTTGTGTGGTTTTCTGTCAGTGTGCGTATTGATTTGCGCGCCGGCGGAGAGGCAGAGGTCACTTTGATCGGCGTGAGATGAGGAGAGGGAATAGCAGAGAGCTGACATTCCATTAGCTGAGAAAAAAGGACTCCAAATAAAGAGGAATATGTTAAGGACAGGCGGCGGCGGCAGGGTGATATGACTGTAATTAAGAGAAGAGAGAGAACAGAGGAGTGTCTGCTGTGGGAGGCTATTGTCTGACGGAGATGGCCAAGATCCTGCTCTTATATTACATGCTTGACCTTTCACCAAGCGCACCCCCACCAGTCCACTCATCCGTCCTCTATCGGTTCCTTTGCGGGTCTTGTACAATCGAACTTTTCACTCTCCTCGTGTGGCCTTTAACTTTAGCGGAACACAGGTGAAACTCGGTCGTTTCGGTTTGTTCATCTGGAGCACTTGGTGTCTATTCTTTTTCAATGGTGAATTGAAATGGAACATGTTTAAGGGTCAGAATTAGGGTGAAGTCTTTTCATCTCACTGACAAAAAGTGGCCCAATTTGCTGGATTTCACCTTACGTTGACCTTTTCCAGTGGCACTGGGGAAATGTGCAAAACCTTAATAAACAATATTCTTTGAGAAGCACCCGCGGCGTCACTAACGCTGCATTTGATGTCTGTGTACACGGGGTTTGTGGCAGTCAGACAGGGTTTATTAGTTAAGCGTTTTGAGGTCTGCATCTCCTCAGAGTGTCAAAGGCATAAGAGCACTACTTTATCATTGTTTGTCTGACTGGAGATCCCACAGGGCCTGTGTGTGTGTGTGTGTGTGTGTGTGTGTGTGTGTGTGTGTGTGTGT
>CAIGQW010053631.1:7338689-7354841 GCA_903798125.1 Danio choprae
TGTGTGTGTGTGTGTGTGTGTGTGTGTGTGTGTGTGTGTGTGTGTGTCTGTGTGTGTGTGTGTGTGTAGAGCGATAGCTAGAGAGAGAGAGTGAGAGAACAGGCCCTCTGGATGGGTTTGTGTAGTCTTGGACTTTTGATTCAGGCTACGCAAAAACTGGATATTGATTTAACATCTAGAATATGTGTTATGGATGTGATCAGTCAAGTGCTCTTAACCCTGCTGGAGGTGAATTTTAGTGTCAGTACTCAAGACTTTTAACAAGATCCATTTTTGAAAGTCTACCTTGTCTTCACGCTGGAGTAGTTGCAGATCTCAGAACAACACTGTGGCATTTCGTTTTAGAATGAATCTGCTTTTGAACAAATCATTTGAGCCATGCTCATGTTAATGAAACATCTAGTTTCTGCCCTGCCCTCACTAGTTTCTGAATGAAATTTTGTGTCATATTTATCCATGACAGGCCTAACCCAGCCTAGACACCAGCACAAATTATTTATATAATGTGACTCTTCATTCCTGAGTCATCCTGCATGTTTGAATGAATCGGGTAAGTTAGCGATTCAGTACCCTGTCATAGTTTCTTAGTGAATCCCTGAGTAACTTTCCAGCATTTTATAATTTATTTGAGAAAATTAATACTTTGACGTATATTTATTACTTTTTCATAGAATTGTTACATTATACATGGGAAAATGCGTTATATTACTTCTATAATGTAGTCATATAAAAAACAATTCTGTGAAAGTGAAGTCTTTTTAATTGAAAAGAAATAATTAGAGATAGATGAAAATAAAAAATAAAAAAAGAGAGTTGTTGTGTTTATACCATTCTGTATAAGGGAAAAGGCACAAAAAAACACAAGCCCTTACCAAATAATGGCATGTCTTCAAATATCTTTGTCACTGTTTGAGGAACCAGAGGAACCGCTGATTCCACTATTGTATGTTTGCACTGATAGCGATGTTGGTCATCATGAAGATTCCTTAAGTGCGATCCTGAGGCACAGAAATATTCTTTGATTAAAAGGAAAATAAATTTAACTTTTTATAATTGCTTAAAATTGTATTTGTTGTGATTTTCTGAAATGTAAGATGTATAAATGTTTATTTGAATATTTTTTTTATAATTTACTTACTCATTCTGAATTATCTTAAAAACCACCAACCACTCTTAAATAACTGCTTTGTAAATAATGCAGTAATTAATTTAGTAATGAAAAATTAATAATTGACAATGTATGAAAATACAATAATTAAGCACATTTTACTCCAAACAAACCCACAGTAAGAGCTGTCTGCTTCCTACTGTACCTTAAAGCATGTCCAGTTTTCAAAATAAGAGTCCACATACATAGGAAATATAATGAGCTGTTTTAAATTTAGAATATAAATGAGCAAAAGATCATTATTGTGATCTCTCTAGGAAACACAGCCTAGGGTGTACATATTAATGATCCCACGATGATTGTCACAGTCTGTGTTTTGTTCCTATTGACTTGTTTTTTTACTGTGATTTAACACTCACAGGATTTACATGAGAATGAAGAAGATTGAGACCCTGTATGTTATTTCCATGTACTGAACACTTATTATAAATGGATATAATTGTAACTGGAATAAAGCAGAATTTGAGAAAAATCTATGTAATAAATATATATTTTTTGTTTATTTATTAATGAATTATTGTCAAATTCAATAATTGCCATGAATAATACAACTTACATTTAATACTTAAAATACAATGCAGAAAAAAAGGATTATATTAATAAAAGATTATATTAATAAAACAGATTTCATAGGGCCCTAAAAAGTTGAAAAAGCTGTTTTTAAAAAGCTTGCTCAGGAAAACTGACCTACCTTATGACAGGCAAACCAGACCAGTGGGAAACAGAAACCAAAAAAACATCACCAGCTCCTGGTAATACTGCTTAAAAATTGTAAGAGAGCCTGATCGTGGTGATATTGGATATACCTCAGTCTAATTAAATTCATAATGAAATTGATTCATCTGCATGAATTACTTATGTCACCATCTCTGTTCACTATTGTACAAGGGTCAGACACAACAATAGCTGGGCCGCATACATGACCATTCTTAAATTGTAAAGCAACTAAACGTAAAAAAAAGCGAACAATACAGTCAAACAAAGAAACAGGGATTGCTGGGGGAAGGGATACATCACGCAAAATTGATTAATATTTGCTTTCAGAATGACACTGGCATGATGCATGAGTGCTTCAGTCATGCAAATGAATATCTTAAAGAGACGAATCACAGCAGCTCTGCTAAAGTTCAACAGGCAGATTTGCATATTTATATTAGCTGTAACAGATAGTAAGTGCATCAGGGAGGAGAAAATATAATGCATTTGTCAAAGCACGCCTCTAACGTGGCCGAATGCTGAGCTTATTAACTTCTAAAATTCTGATATCTTCAATTATTCACACAAAGCATGCCTCGCTAGATGTATTGTAGAACATTCTGACAAAAGGAACAGGCATTAGAGAGAAGATAATGACCCAAATGGAGCCTGTACTTATTATAAAAGCACAGATATCAAAAGCAATATACCAATGATCCAAAACATACAGCCATACCATAACTTTACCATCGTGGTGTAATCATAAAACAGCCGCAGACAGAAGGCTTGTTGTCAGAGTTATGGTTAAGGCTGTACTCCATGCACTAAATGCAAAATAAAATCATTTATTGCTCCCTCTTTTTAAAATATATTATCCCGAGCAAACCATTTAAACTAAGACTCTGAATAAAGCGGGACGCTGAATTCTTCTCTCACCGTTTGTTATACTGTGTCCTCAAAACTATTAAATAAATAAAATGATCACTACATTATTATCTGAACTAACAAAATGTAAAACATATATCTCTCTCTATACATATACACACACGCATATATATATATATATATATGTGTGTGTTAAGGGTTCTTTAAATCAATAAATAAAGACTTACTCCAGTAATGTATATAATGTCCAGTGTTTTCCATAAGTGATTTTGAAATTCTTGAAATTGTAATAATTTGTAAAATGTTACTCAACTGCTGTTAAACGTTGAGGACATTTTTTGAACATTTTAAAACTTTAAGAACTCATTTCTTATAGCTAATTTATTTTTTCTTTGACATGATGACATAGCATAATATTTTATGTCTATGTCATATCTACTTATTTTGCAGGGTTTCAGTATTCAGTATTCTTAAGGTGCAATTTAAAGGCTTGCTGGATTATTATGTTAACTAGGCAAGTTAGGTTAATTAGGCAAGTTGTTGGACAACAGTTGTTTGTTCTGTAGCCGATCAAAAAAAGGGGCTAAAAATATTGACCTTCAAAATTGCTTTTTAAAAATATTCAAAACTGCTTTTATTCCAGACTAACGAAAAGAAGACATATTATAGGAAAAATGTTATAGGAAATACTGTGAAAATGTCCTTGCTCTGTTAAACATCATGTGGGAAATATTTGAAAAAGAATAACAATTTCACAGGAGGGCTAATCATTTGGGCTTCAACTGTATATATAACAGCACACTTTCCATTTAAATATGGTGTGTATTGTATAAATTTCACATGCTTTCTAGCAAAATGTGATATGTGATGAGTTAATCTACTCATCTTCATCCTCCCACACTAATGGCCAACTGCCTCCCTATTCATGATTACAACTGATAATATCATGTGACGCCACATGTAATTTATGGACGAAATAACATATGCAATATGTGAGCGGTTGTATGCTGCTCTGGCGAAAGGTGATACACAAAATGAGAGACGGAATATTCAATTAGTAATCTGCTGAGCCATATGTTAAGCACTCAAGCCGTTCTTTATTCTAAAGAATATTTTGAAAAACAACTCCATTTTGAGCCATATCAATGAACGCCATTAGTTTAATGCAGTCCAGAGGAGTGAACTGTAACTTTATCTGTGTGCCGTTTGAATGGTTGGGTTTAGTGTTGGCAGACACTCAATCTCTTGGGTTTGCTCATTGTTTTCATCAGGTGCACTGTTCCTATTCATAGTGTTAAACAGGCCATTATACAACTGCAATTACAACACACTCCACCGCTCTGCAGGTGCTAGGAACCCTGGCAAAAACGTGAGTTTTAGCTGCGCTCACACTCGAGGTGAATAGCAACCCGCACTTTGTGATTGCCAGTTTTGTAGTGCTGCTTCACTGCATTAGTGTTGCCAGATTAGGATAGCTTTACACCACTGCTTGCTTCATGCTTTGCCATGGGGAGAATGTAGAAAGAGTAAAAGGATTGAGCTTTGTAAATGCTGTGCGAGTCTTGTGTGTTGGTTTGACCTGCTGAATTTTGGCTCTGAAGGTTCATGAAATTTGCCAGCCCTATAAATGGCATGCTGTTTTCAGAGATACACTACCATTACTGGTCTGTGAGATTTTGTTCATGGGCTATAAAGCTGAATTAATTTGACCACAAATACAGTAAAAAGGGTAATATTCTAAAAATTATTTCAATTTTAATTAATTTCTATTTTTTATATATTAAAAATATTATTTAGACAGACAGATAGACGGATAGATAGATGGACGGATAGATACTGTAGATAGATAGACAGACAGAGAGAGAGAGAGAGAGAGAGAGAGAGAGAGAGAGAAAAACAGATAGACAGACAGACAGACAGACAGACAACATTAGAGCCATAGATTAGTAGGAATAGGGTTAGAATCAGACAGACAGACAGACAGACAGACAGACAGACAGACAGACAGACAGATAGATAGATAGATAGATAGATAGGGGTAAAGCTAGTAAGAGAGAGTCTCCTTTAAAGGCAGTCGTAAGTGACTTGTGGTTTTTGCAGGCAATATCTCTTCATCAGCCATAACTGGAGTAGACAGGGCCCAATTAGCTGGATTTATGCTTTTCTTCAGAAATATGAACAAGCTACAGTCGTTTCAGCACAGCGGTGATGATAACACAAAATCTAATCAGAGAGAGCAAAATGGATTTTAAAAGCCTGTTGCTGTAATGCTTCCACTCATAACCAACCATTTCAACCACATGCTTAACTCAATTCCCCTCAGAGAGACAGGCTGCACGGAGAAGCCTGAAATATGGCCCGATCATATAAAGAGACTCTTTCTCTGCTTTTAACAGGCAGAAGGACACTTCAGCTTAGCTGTATGATGGGCTGAATTACAGACTGTGAGAGAATAACAAACAATGCTGAAATTTCATTATGGTTTCCCACAATAACTGAATTATGGAAGACAAAACTCCAACAGATAAAAAAGACGGAAAGATGGATTGATGAGGAGCAGTGTGTTGGTTATTGACAGGGACAGATATGGTAGTTCTTGGGATTCTTGGACACTGATGTTATTTATCCTAATGCTGAACATTTAGGCACCATTTTGGCACAAAGCAGTCAGTGAGAAGCACGAGTGTGGAACTATGATGGATTTACATACAAAAAAATAACTTTCAGTTCAGACTAATAAATAAGCAGCTAGACACATGCACATAGTTCCATGTTCTCACTCATTCACTGTTGTTGTTGTTATGTCGATCTCCATAGCTTTAGCTTATATTCTCAGATGGAAAGGTTGCCAAATTGTGGGTAATTACTGTATTGAGCTGATATGAAATATCAAATAGCAGGTTCAATAGCTCCCACGGTGGGCGAAAATTCACTGTACGTTTTATGAGCTCATAAATCAATACGAGAAAAAACAGCAGTTAAGCATCCAACAGAAGCTATTAAATCACTTAGCTGGATATTAAGTCAGGCTATGTCAGCTGCCAATACTTTTTAACACCTCCTGCTAAGCAAGCAGTATAGACCGGTGCTGATTGCTTCAACTTTTACACATACTGAAATATTCACCGTGGCGTAGTGTGCTGTCACAACACTGGCAAAGAAAAGATGATTATGTGCTATATCACATAGGATGAAAGGGAAAAGAAAGAGAGAGGTGGGATTTATTAAGTGGGATTTTAAACATACTTTTTTCCGTCTCTCTCTTTATTTTAAATAGGCCTAATTGTTTTTTGATTTTTATTCAAGTACAAACTTAGGTAAGAGTTGAGGTGATCTGTGGGAAAAACAGGATAGATTAGATAAATTTCACATTGGATAAAAGTTGTATCTAAGAAATAATAGAAAGTAACTCTGCAACTACTGCATGCAGTGCTGGGTAGATTACATATTTAAATTGCAATTTAGGGCTACCATGATTTGTTTATATAATTGACTAAATTGACAAAATAATTATAAGATAATTATTAATTCATTAATTTTCCTTCGGCTTAGTCCCTTTATTCATCAGGGGAATGAACCCCCAACTTATCCAGGTTATGTTTTACGCAGCGGATACCCTTCCAGCTGCAACCCAGTACTGGGAAACAACCATTCACTCATTCACAGACACACACACACACACACACACACACTATTTAGGCAATTTAGTTTATTCAATTCACCTATACTGCATGTCTTTAGACTGTGGGGGAAACTGGAGCACCTGGAGGAAACCCACTTGAACACGGGAAGAACATGCAAACTCCACACAGAAATGCCAACTGACCCAGCGGGGACTCAAACCAGCGACCTTCTTGCTGTGAGGCGACAGTCCTAACCACTGAGCCACTATGTCGCCCACAAAGATAATTAGTCGACATCAATATTTTTAAACCAATTATGATTTTGATTATTATTATTTTAATTTTACCTTTAAAATTTCCATAATCACAGTAAGATAATTACAAACCACTAAATTAAAAACTAGCAAACGCAGAAAATGTTATTAATATTCAGAAGCCTGACAGATTATTAGTAGTTTTGCTTGCATGAGATGCTGGTTATTTTCCACTTTTTATGATGAAATATTAATTAATTGTTTTCCAAATATATTTTTTCAATTATTATTTTTAAGAAAACTTTTTACATTAAAACTGAAATTTAAGCTTTTTTTTTACTCATATTTAATAAATGAAAGGCATTAGTGTATTATATATATATTTTTCTAATGCTATATCCCACAATGCATCTGAAAACAGATGATGTGGGCTATTCTCAAATTAATCGTTTAGATTAGTCGAATTAACAATAAATTAGTCGATAGATTAATCAATATAATTATAGTCGTTGGTGGCAGCCCTATTGCAATCCATTACTCATTAAGTGGTTTAATCTGATGCAGTACATATTTTTTAATATGTTCACAATAGTTTAGACCTGGGTTTCTTTATTAAACATAGATTTAAAAAATTATTATTTTGTATGATATTGAAAAGAAAATACAAAGTGGAAAAAATATACTTAATTATCAACTTTTCATTTTTGGAATTCGGTTATATAATCCAGATTACATGTACATCAGTTTCTACCTATAGGGTTGACTATGTCAACTCTTATTAGAGTATTCCACCGGTTTCACACCGTAAGTATTAACTATACTGTATAGTTACTCATAGTCAGTAGAATGGCTGTTGAGGGAATATAAACTGATATTAAGCAGACAGTCTACTAATACTCTGACTGCTAGTTGACCATTAAAATGAAGTGTTTTAGCAATAATTTTGCTTTTAAAAATGTACAATTTTAGTCTAACTGATATTGTACCATTTGCTTCAATCAGACTTCAGAGGTGACGTGCATCTATTGAATGCATTCAATATTAAAAAGTTTGATTACGTCATGTATAAATGTGCAGACTGTAAGTTACAATGAACATGAAAAACCATTGTAGTTTAGTTCTAAACGTAAACACGTGTTTGTTCAGAGACTAAAACGTATCAATCATAATTGTGCTAGATGTAATCAATCTTACCCACAGTGCACTGGGGTCAGGTAGGAAACACATTCTCATTTACAATCAATTACACCTCATCAGAGAGAGAGAGAGAAAGAAAGAAAGAGCGAGGACGAGAGAGTGAGAGAAAGATAAAGAAGGATGGGGTAAGGATGTTTCTCACTCTACCTCTATAAATACCAGCAGGAGGGCCTTGGCCTGCAGATCAATGCGGTGCAGTTCTTCTGTCAGGGCTGTAATGGTGTAATGGCAGCTGGCTCTCTCATTGCTGACGATCAATAGCCCGTCTCTCCTGGCCTCAGACCGGGGGACACGCTGGATATGTGTGCAAGCCGCTGGATTGGGGTTAAATGACAACCACAGGGATCCTGACTAGATTTTAGCCTTGTTTTACCTGCTGACCCTTACTGGCTTTACCCCATCTCTGTCTGGAGACCCTAGCTCAGGGGTGAGGAAAAGACCACCTGCATCTCCACAAACACAGACTGAATGACAAACAAGTTACAGCACAGAGTGTACACAGGTTTATAGATACGTGCACAGCATGTACAAATGAGTGAAATTAGATTGCCGACAAATTGGAATATGCAAATACAAACATCTGACGTCATGTTTGTGTATGAAGGATAATGATATTGTAATTGCATACTGGCCATTACATATACCAGACTATCACCTTCTATCAAATTTACCATCTCAACGGTCTGTGCATACTAAAACACATAAAAAATTGCTGCCTTATACAGTCAATATCTGCACTACTGTGATCATTTCATGAAAAGAGTCGAACGTCTTCAATATTACTGAACGTTTACTGCCTTTATTCTAAGTGCACATACAGTCTATGCCTAGCTTCCATATTCTTTTAATTAATTAATTTACTTTAAATACTTTGTAGACGTGGTGGCAAAACTGGCCCAGACCTTTGATTACAGTTGGAAAAGTTTTGTTTTTAAACAAAAACTACAATAATCTACTGAAAACTACAGATACAGTATAGATGGGATGTAGATTAGTGCTTGTGTGAACAGATTAAAACCAAGTATTAAATAGAAAAACTGCAGATACTGGATAAGGATTTTTCTGTAAGGTGCACGTTCACTTTGCAATTATGTAATCATAATTATGAGCATTCACATTCTCAAATCTCACAATTAATTGATACTAAAATTGCCACACAAATGCATTATTCAGACCCTGAGTGCAGGAACAACATCACATTGTCTCAAAATTGCAGTAACTGTAATACTGAAAGATATGCTGCAGTGTTCCTGAAATTCTTTTCAATGTAATATTGTATGTTTTATTATATCATAACTTTATATTAAGTACTATTATTAATTCTAATCATATTGTTGTATTTATCAACAATGAATAATTTTAACATTTAAAGCAATTTCATTGTTAAAATAATTATTATTGATAACTTTAGAATTCAATCCATTCAGGAAAGACTCTGCTTTAGTCTAAAGGTATTTTCCCAGTCTTTTTTGTTTTTAATAACAAATTTAAGGACTGTCTCTCACCCTTGTTTTTCCCTCTTAACTATTTGCCTATTAACACTAATATGGAGAGCATCTCTAAACTTGAGCCAGAATTTTAATGAAGACAGCCGTGGTAATGCATTCAATAAGACACAGAGACCAAGAGAAAGAGAGTGAGGGGTGGGAAAACAGGTAACATCAAACAAACACAAGGATGGACAGATAAACACACTCTGTGACAGACCGATACACACACTGACACTGGCATTCATTGATAGACAGAAATGTACACACTCGCACTCACACACACAGAGACTGCAAACCTTCTGAGAGCCTGATAGACAGTATTTTACAATAACACCTTTAACAACAAACTACAAGTTAAATTCATTTGTGTTATTTTTGTATATACGACAATTATTTTTGCAATACATACATTTTAAAAATGAATTTTTAAAGATGACTCTAATTCTGTGCAGCAAGGATACTTTACATTGACCAAAAGTGACAATGTAAGACATTATATCACAAGCCAGAAACAAAAGCATCTCGGTTTCCTACAAAAAATAAATAACATTAATTACAAGAAATGTATTTTTGAGCCCTAAATCAGCATATATATAAATAATCACGTGACACCAAAGACTGGAACTCAAGGTACATTCAAAATAGAAAATGATTTTCAATTACTGGAATGCTTATTTAATATTACCTATATTAACTATACTGCAATGAATGCAATTTTTTTTCTGATATATGAAGAATAATGTACTCTGAATTCAAAGGTTCAAAATAAAAACGTGCTTACAGTTTAGTTGAATCTTCATACAATATTATTTTTGTTCAATTAAACTGAACAATATGTAAATGTTGTAAATAAACACACAAGTGTGAGAAAAACAGCTCTGAAAGAAAGAACGAGACATTCAGATTACTCCAAACCATGTAAAAGATCAGTTTTTTGTTTTTTTTGGTGCCATTGTGACCACATTCGGCAAGAACATTTAGTAACACTTACACAAAACTGCCACATTCCTGAAGATAAAAATACTGTAGTTATTTCTAAGCACATGTGTGTGCTTTTGTTTTGTCCAGCACCTTGTGTTCCTGGTTGAAACCACTCTGCCGTTTTAGAAACTAATGAAGTTTATTCCTCACCGCTGTCACCAATACACAATAACACACGCACGTAAACTGTTTTTCCTCATTCTCTTCCTTATATAATGATGTACAGCTCACTGAGCTCCCCGGCATACATCCTTTTAATCCAAACACACACACACACACACACACACACACACACACACACACACACACACATGCTACTACAATCACTCTCATGTTCTTAAAGCTCTACTAACACAAGTGAGAGAACGAATGAAAGAGAGAGAGACTGTGTGTGTATTGGTGGTGGACCACCGCAGTGAGTGGGATGACACATCAGTGTGTGTGTGTTTTAAGCGAGTATGGGTTGAAGTGACATACTTCCAGTCAACAGGTTCAAGTACAGTGTTCAAATAAGTTATCGAGCTAATAAGTGTGTGAAGCAGACAGTGTGAATGCATGTGTACGCATGTGTAACTATGTGTGTGTGAAAGACTTAAAAGTGTGAGTGTGTCAGAAAAAGTAGAAGAGGGGGAAGGGGGCAAGAAAAAGTAATAAGGAGAAACGGCAACTAGTATGTGTTCCTCCTTTACACATTCAGTTTAACAAAAGCTGTGCTGTTTATGTTTTACTTCATTATCATTTAAGGTACCTCTTTTGGTGGATTATAATATATTTGGGAGAGATTTATAATTATTCATATTAATAATAATGATATGTTTATATGATATGTACTGTAAATCTTTTTGCAGTGTGTAGTTGAGTATGCAGCAGAAGTCGGCTGAATCTGTCCATCGGCAGTAAACAGGTCTTTCTGTGTCTCACGGCAAGGCAACATTTGCTGACTCTGTACATTGTCAGGACCTTTCTTTATCTTTTCAGGTATTCTGACAGTTTAAATTCTCTATTTAGGGGCAGACAGTATTTTAATTTACTCTATTTAGTTGTAGCTTTTGTGAAATGTTATAACTTTATTTTTGTGTCTAATAATTAGACTGTCCAGTTGATTTTATTCTACATCATGACAGTGTTTTGGTTCTCTGTCTCACACAAACAGGCACAGGAAGAGTGATGTGTTTGTTGTCATTAATTCTCAATAAAAGCCTAACAACGTGCCTTTTGTCGGCTTTACACTCTAAATCTGTATTTGACACAGGCAGCATAAATGCATTTGCACGAGAATTAGAATTGAAGTAGAAATTATGGTGTCATTTTTAAATATGCAATTATGATTATAAATGGTTGAATTATGAAAGAAAAAATAACGAGAATGGTGTGTTCTTACTACCTTTTTAAAATATTGTATACCTGACAATGATAGTGCATTGTAAACAGAATCAGAGCAGAATCTGAGCTACCCCTTCTTAAAACTTCAGAGATCATTATTCATGAGTTCAAAATCAATTAAATTAATTAGGTGCGATGAAATCTGCTGCAGTGCGCACACATGGAACAGACTTTTGTTTTTAAGTAGGCTAATAATTATTTTTAAAAAAAGGCTGCTAAAAACAGTTCAAAAGCAGAGTCTGCTCAGATTCCTTTTATATTAATATATTTAATAATATTAATAATAACTATTATAATACTATATATTTTTTTACAATAATGCTTAGAAACATTTTAATGGGTTGTATTGGCATTTATAGCTCCAGCAAGATTCCTTATATGTGATTTAATGGTGGGTGTCAATATTGTCTACTTCTTTAAATCTGCTCTCTTTAATCAAATCGTATGAAATAAATTATCATTAGCTGCTCGTTGCGTTGTGTTCGTCTGCATGTTTCATCAAACCTTGCACATCTCACTCCAGCCTTTCCAACACAAACAGAGAGAGTGTTCTTCTCCTCGATTTAGCTCACAAAAACAATGTTTACTTGTTTTTACTGTGTGTAATCTGTTGGATATTGTAGTAAAAAACAATTATACGAGACGTTTTGTTATGTATGATGTGTGTATCTGCACTCAAATGAGAACTCTTATCTACTAATTACCTGCTATTCCTCTCACATCTGCATTCCAGCATCTCTCCTTCACGTAAACGCGCGCGCGCATTAATGAAGCTCTTTCTCCGCGGAGCGCTAGATTTGAATGAACCGAGCATCAGTCATAGCTGATCAAAAGATAAACGGCAACGGCGATCTCTCGTCTCGTACCTGTATGGAAATTCACTCTTGATCTCGGGCTTTACGAACGCGCGCGTTACCGGCTTGAGAAGAGAGCCGCGCTCCCGTGCGCGGCCACGAGGAGGCGTTGCACTCCAGTTCAGAGCAGAAAGCTTCGACGGTACGAATTGAGCAGCGTCTTTGGGTTTTCACACACGTGAGTGTCCAGCGAGACTTGCTTTAGACGTAGAATTTAGATATCTTTTAAAAATGTTTAATGTCTGCAGCTGGTTCTGTTAAGAGGCTCGAGTTCGTGTATCTTACATAGCTGAAAGCATACAGATAATGTCATTTAAATCTGCAGACAGATGTCATTGTCATGGGAATGTGCTTAACTCTTGAAAAGACAAATAACGAAGCACTTGAAAACAAATAAAGGTTTGTTCTGCACGGCGACATAATTAGGTTTGTCTACAGGACATTAAATTCAGTAATTCCGTTCACCTGCGCTGGTTTTTCATTCTTTGTTGACCAAGAGATTATGTGTTGTTTATGTTTGTGTATTAGATCAAATATAAATTTAAAACAATAATTCCTTTAAATGAATAGATATGCATACTTATTGGATTAAAATGTAGTTTAATGTAAACTAAACATGTTGCTTATATTTGTGTATTAGATCAAATATAATTGTAAAATTATAACTACATAAAAAAAAGACATGCAGCAATGCTGGGTTCAAAATATAATTTTAATAATAAAATCTGTTGCATATAATTGTGTATAAAATAAAAATAAATACCTTAAAGTAAATGAATAGACATGCATCAAGTTTGGATTCAAAATATAGTTTATTGTAAACAAAATGTAAAATACTTAAAGATGATTATCTACTGTAAAAATACATTTAATGAGGAATCTTAAAATAAACAAAGATATTAGTCTTGATGCATAAATCAAATTTATGTATTTAAAGCTAATAACATAAACTGCAAATTATGATGCAAAAGACATCAAAAAATTAAATGGTTTTATAAAAAACTAAACAAATATACAATTATTTTCAGATTTGAGCGGTTTGTACCTGTATATATGCATTTATTTTTAAATGATAATTATTCATTAATGTGTTCGTTAACCTGGGTTTGTGGGAGTTTTTATTTTGGAGGTAGTGAATGGAGTAATAGCAGAGGAATGGCAGGGCGGATACATGGCCAATTTCAGCACAATTACACTTAGTTGACCTCCCTTCTAGGGCAATTTACATGACTCCCAAAGTGTATGCGTGTTTATGCAAGACTGGCATGATGGGTACAAAATCCCTAGAGTCCATTTGTGTGCCTGCGTATGTGTGTGTGTGTGTGTGTGTGTGTGTGTGTGTGTGTGTGTGTGTGTGTGTGTGTGTGTGTGTGTGTGTGTGTGTGTGTGTGCATTATGTGCAGGTTTCCTGCTTAAATGTCGTCAAAAACAGGAGGGGCTTTACCGTAAATCTCCCTCTCTGTTCCCAAATTCTCAGAAATTATTCTCATTAAAAGAACGTAAGATCAAGTCAAGTATTATTATTTACATATGTAAATTATTTACAGCACTGAATAAAAATGTGCAGCACTTTTAATTCCTCTCTTTGCAATATTTTTTACACTCGTCAGATCACAAGTTTTGATCTTATATGATTAGGGTATAAATAACATTTTGTGCAATTAAATGAGTTTGAGCTAAAGAATATTTAACAGTGCTCTTTTATTTTGCATTTGGGTTTAGTAAAAAGTGTCACTTTTTTTGTCATCTCCAAAGTACATGAATATTTATACATTTATATATGAAAATATTCTGTACCATTAAAATACAAAAAATCTGGCATCTAAGCATTTAGCTTAGCTTCATATTTCCAAAAAACAACTTTCGCTCACTCATTCTCTGTCTTTGCAGGATGACGTTAGGAAACAAAAGCGTGTTAATGATTTTCGGAGGCCACGGTCGAGCTGGAGAGCACTTCAAACTCAAGAGCAGGAAACACGCTGGGCTCCACAGGGTTCCCACAGGTATGAGGGTCTACAAGCGTACGAACACAGACTCTCACATACACTCACAAACAAAAAAAAAAACACATGGCGCACAAATGCCTTCACATCACTACACAGAAAGTAAAATAACCCCATTTGAACCAGTGACATATTTACCCACATGTTTCTTTCTGGTTCTTGGAAACTTCATTGCATGACTGAGCTTAAATATATTTTTCATGATCTTTCTGGATTGATAATTGTCATTTTAATAATGCTGCCCAATAAAAAAAAAGAGAGAGAGAGAGAGAGAGAAAGAGAGAGAGAGAGAAGCATTATGCAGTTTCTTGAATGAGTGTCTCTTCTTAACACAGAGTGGATTAAAGGGCCAGACCCTTTTTTCTTAAGAAAAGGATGGTAATAACAGCCGGCTGGTGTGTGAACTTAAACTAAAGAGTGTTAACAGCTCTGTTAATTGACCCGACCTCACTTGTAATGAAAAAGATCCATGCAGTAACATATGGTAGTGCAAAGAATTATGGGAATAGGCGAAGGGTGGAAATGAAACAGAGTATATGACTGATGTCACTTTATTAGCATTGATTACATTTTATGTATTTTGTTGCAGCTAATGATATTGATTTGTGCCATGCATATTTAAGGTCCCTGTAAAGGTTAAAGGATTATTTAATAATTTGTGCTGGGCTTTGTGGTCTCCATGTCTTATAAAAGAGAGTGACAAATAGCTTTAACAGAAAACAAATGGAACAGACGTATTACTGAATTTAATTATGTGATATAGTGCAATCTTAAAAATAAAGGGACATCTTTCTTATTTATATTTTTTTCAGATGCTCCAAACAACCGTTCAGTGAGCTGAAGAATAATTTGAAGAATCTTAAAAAAACATAATGAATGAAAGGGCTCCAATAAATGTTAAAGGTTCTTCGTGGAACCAACAATTCTAATAAAAGCCTTTTTTAAAAAAGTGTACAAAGAGGCTGATGCTGAAATGAAAACAGTTGAGAAATGTCTATTACAAAAAACAACAACAATCCAGTCACAATCCAATGACAAAGCAGCCTGCACTTTAAATCCAAGCGTGTATGTGTGTGTTTGCGCTCTCCTGTATCGTGTGTATGCAATGTCAGGTCCTGTTCTCCTTCGTATCGCCGTGCTCTGACAGCAGGGCAGGGAACAGAGTGTTTGTTCTTATAGGATCGAACACTGGTTCACTCTCCCACATCCTGAACAGCCTCCCACCGCGCTGCAGAATACCAATTAGCATGTTGACGCTAAGCACTAACCACTCACGCTAACTTAGGCCAAAGTGCTGGGGTTTATCAGGCTGGAAGCATCTTAATGTGTCCCACGGATGAACAGCAGGTAGTACGGACTTGTAAAGAAACAGTGAGGATGCAGAGTGTGAAATTGTCAAGGGAAGTGCAAACATAGTGGCTGATCGAATTAAATATATCTGAGTGATATGTGTGTGTGTGTGTGTGTGTGTGTGTGTGACTCCAGAGATACTCAGAGAGGGACAGCTGACAAATACTGCCACGGTCTACATGTCACCTGACACCTGTCGATAGTCCGGGTGGGGCATGGCATTCACCTGATAATCATCAAATTATACACACAGCATGCTTCTTTTTTT